>APFE031278577.1:0-28452 GCA_000404065.3 Pinus taeda
GAGGGTTTTAACCACGTCAAAATACTGGTGTATTGATCTGTGATCTGTTTGTGAGCGGTGTCCTTCTGGTGTTCTGTCTGAGGAACTTACCCTGTAAATTCCTACAATGCAAATATTGCGCCTTCTCCTGAAATAGAGAACTGCATGTTATCTAGTAATGCTATGTATAATTCTATGTACAAAGGTCTAGTGGGAGACACCCACTATGACAAAGCCAAGCTCCGACCTTCGGGTTAAATCTATCTCCCTAATTCATTCATTTTTCTTATAACAAGAATATTATTCATGACTTTGGTGAAAATTTATATTATTCATTACTTTTCTGTGAAAGATAAAAGTATTTGAGATTTTGTGTGAAAGATAAAAGTAATTGAGATTTTGTGGAAACCTTTCTTTTAAGGAACATGTTGATGCCATTGCCTCATTTTAGAAGTTCTTAATGCATCAGACTGTATTGACATCCCATTGAAGGATATGGTTTTCTACTTATAGTAGATACCATCATCCACAACCTCCCTTGTTTTGTAAGTATTTTTGTATAATGATGGCTGAAAGAGAATTTAAGCATTTCTTGCTAACAATCATTGAAAGATCACGTTAGATGAAGGAATCTATATTTGATAAAGGACCATGTTGATGCCATTGTCTCATTTTGGAAGTTCTTAATGCAACAGACTGTATTGACATCCCATTGAAGGATATGGTTGTCTACTTACAACAGATAACATCATCCACAACCTCCCTTGTTTTGTAAGTATTTCTGTATAATGATGGCTGAAAGAGAATTTAAGCATTTCTCGCTAACAATCATTGAAAGATCATGTTAAATAAAGGAATCTATATATGATAAAGGACATCTATATTAGGGCATAAAATATCAATTCTATCATTTTAAAATTAGAAAATATTTTTATATGGAAAATATCAATACATTGTAATTAACATGTTGTTGACCTTTTGTTGTTTATTCTTTTGATTCATTTAAAGGTCTAGAAAATGATCCATATATGTAAGATCATACCTTCAATTTGCAGCAATGACAATCCATCAATGTCTAAATGGGCGGATAAATTTTGCAGCAGTGACAATCCATCAATGTCTAAATGGGCAGATAAATTGGAAGACATATGTAAGAACATACTTTAAGTCTGCAACAATAGCTAATTGGGAACCTGTGTATAAATATGAATCCAGATAGACTTTCAACAATGTCATACTAATTTTAGTTTGCAGTAGCAGCTAAAAGGGAAGCAACAACATACCTTCATCAACAACTAAATAGGAAGCTGCGTATAAATGGGAATCCAAATAGACTTTCAACAGTGGCATACTAATTTTAGTTTGTAGTAATAGTTAAATGGAAGCTGTGTTAAATGGGAAGGGATCATGATCTAAAGTTTTAGTGTCATTGTGTTTTAGTGGCATACATAATGCTAGCCAAGTGACAACAAAAGCAGTCAAGCAATGAAGGCACTGAGACAGCTAACTAGCTAGGTGCCAATGTCATGGAAGTGCTTAGGCAGTGAGACAACTAGCTAGCCAGGTGCCAAAGTCGTGGAAACGGTTTGATAGCCAAAAAGTTGAGATATCCAAAATTTGAGACATTAAGGTTTGTTATTTTTTTGAACACATATAAATGTTTATCCAAACTTCGCAATTATCTGCCAACGAACCAAAGTCTAGATATCCAAGGTTACTTTTATCCACGGGCTAGTCAAAGTCGAAATATCCAACGTTTTCATTGATGCATGAATGAAAACTTCAGGATATCCCAAACTACATTGCATTGGGATGCGTGAGGCTTGCAATAAGGCCCCAAAAGTTATGGACCAATAAAAAGTAAGTTAATACATATTATATTATTTCTTTATACTAAAACTTTGGTTAAAGCTTCATTGCAGATAAATATTTCTGGTCAAACAAAAAGTTAATATGCATTCAACGCTCCATCGATCGCTAATAGTCCCAGGCAGGGACTAATAATATTACTAGGTTTTGATAATTAATACATGGGTTGACCACTTAAATGCAAAACAAGTTTGGATTAATATTTTATGGCTTGCGAAAATGGCGGCAATTTGACCTATAAGAAAATATGTTTTTTTTTAAGAGAATTCATATAAGTACCATGTTAGCCTATGGGTTTGAAAAAATTATTATAATTACTACAAGTATGCTTTAACACTTGGTTATTAAAAAGTTATCTACAATCCCAAGGCTAAAATATATGCTATCATAAGATGGTTGTTTTCTTAAGCTCAACTTTGATAACATTTTTTTCTTATTAAATTTTACCATGTCCTAAAATAGTGGTAAATTTTACCACTATTTTCTAAGGTTTGTTTCAAAGTGAAGTCACTTTAAATGCATCACATCATGGTAAGCTTAGTATTTTTGTAGGTATAAAGTGAGTTTTCATATTCAAAGTAAGCTTGGAGTCCATCATTGATTTTTGTAACTTACTTTTTCTTAAACTATTGATTCTTGTAGTTGATTTTTTATTTACCAGTGTAATATTCAAAATGCATGTGAAATGATCCTGTCCTTTTTCTTGATAATAAGATTGAAATCCTGAAAGCCATTTATAAGAATTTATGGTTGAATTCTGTGGTATTACTCTTACAATTTTGACAGCATAATCCTTGAATTATAATGGGGAATTATTCTAATTTTTTATTAAAAAATGTTTCATCTCAAATTTCTCAACTTTAAGATATAAATGAAGGTAAAAACGGTAGTAAAAACCATTATTTCTTCATTTTATAGTTGTTGATGATAGTTTTGAAATGAGAAATAGAGGAAACACAAATTGAGAAATTTTGTTGTGTTTATTTTTTGTAATGATGTTACTTATGTCCTAGATTGCACAAATCTTTTACCACATGATCATTTTGTTCCCATGGTGGGAAAAAATCATTGTAATTATTGTCTAAATGTTCCAATCATCCTCAATTAGTAATTACTCAATCATAAAAAATTGTTCTATTACAGTTATAGTTATATATTTGTATTTATTTAACTTAGTATCATCCTTCCTTGACTAGCATGTGTCTAGTTTCTATAGTAAAAATTCATAGATAAGCTGATTCTTGTTTATATTGTTGTCTACCAATGGTGGCAGGGGTGGGGGAAATGATCCATAGGATTCTTTGTATGATTATGTTTGCGAAGAGAAACCAAGTAGCAAAAGTAGAATGGTTATTTGAAATGCTTGCAAAACTTAAGAAGGGAATGAATACAAAATGCATAAAATGTGGACTTAATTTGTAAAACATGTTTCATTCATGAAATATAGAGAATTCCTAAATATTTTAACCCTAATGACATAGTTAGAGAGGTATTTGATTTAGGTAATAATGTGTTTTTTCTTTTTCTTTTAATATTATTGGGAAATAGAAAGGAGAACAATCCCTAAAATTGGATTACTAACTAGAGTCTAGGACCCTCACACACATATCATTTACTACAAGATAGCATATGTATGGACAAAACACACACAAATGTAAATCCTCAAGGCCATTCTCTGGAATCACATTAATTTATCTAAGGAACTACCATAAGGTGGCATTTTAAGGAAATTATTGCATGGATATTGCTTGATGATCTCTAAACATAAAAGGGTTATGTATCTATAATTGTTATCCAAAATTATATAATATGAATATATGAAACGGACTTTGCTTTTTTTCCCACAGAAAAAATCGTAAGTTTCATTATAAAATGGAAATTACATTCTGTTTATGCACAAATGTGCATTAAAAAATTGGTTGATTGTTGTGATAGGGTCCCTAGGGTCAGTTTTGGGATTAGTTTAACCCAATTTTGTAAAAAGTTTTGTAAAGAATGTAAATTCTCCGCGAAATGTGGATGCGGAGCACGCAACTAGATAGGATCAAATGGTCTTCAGCCCCTTGTTTGGGTAAGTAGCAATTCAATCTTTGAGACTCACCCATGGTTTGCGGACCATGGTATTGTATTGGAAAAAACTATATATAGTTGAGTCATAGCGAGTTTAAGAGGTAGTTAAGAGTAACCAAGTCAAGTTAGAGATTGTTTTGGGCAAGTGCTAAGACATGAAGGTTCTTCTTCCTGTACTTAGGCAAAAGGGAGAGGCTACTGCAGCTGAGTGCACAGGAGGCCCTAGTAAGTCTGCAGCTGAGTGCGTGGACCCCTGTAGCTGAGTGCGTAGGACAGAGAAGTCTGTAAATTGAACGTTGGGACTGAATAAACACTGATTCTCAAGAAATATCTTGCATCTGAGTATTATTGTTAATTCTATTTATGTTATGTTTTGTCGCTCAATACCATGTTTTTTGTGGAATATTGTATAAATTCTGCGCGAATCTACTGAATCGATCGTATTTATGCATGACTTATGTAATTATCTATTTCCACGAAGTCAAGGGTTAATTCTATTATGATTTATGGCGAATTGGATAGATCTTTGCAAAGGCAAATCTAGGGTTATTAGTTAGTGCACGAAAGTGGATAGTTTGGCTCTTTAGATTCTACAAAGACTGATCGTAGACCTTCGCGAAGGTCTAGAAGCTGTTTTACTAGAGTTACAGTATCAGGCCGTAGAAGGATACAGATCTGTGTGAGGCAGATATGAGCTAAAAGGGATTAAGATCACTTATCACACTGTCTCTGGATGCAGAAACCTGGTTCTAACATCCCCCAATATTGCTTTGGGTGAGACTACAGCCTATGCTATGCAGGTTGTTGTCGAAAGGGCCAAGAGTTAGGGTTTTGTTGGTTGACACGAACAGCTCTGAACTTGGGTTAGACCCTCTTAAGCCAACAAATGGTTCTGTTGCCAGGACCAGGATCTATCTAAGAGATGTGTGATAAATGGTTCCCTACGAAGAAAGAGATTCACAAGTGGATTAATTGTGTACACAGTCATGACTCAAGAGAATAGGAGCCTTAAATTATCCAAGGAGTAGTGGTTGCAAAGATTTTTGTACATAGATGAGACTGACGTGTTCTTCTACTTTTTCCAAAAGAACTACACGAGTGGTTGTCTAAATTAGATGATAGTCAAGGGACGTGGAGGCTTGATGATCCTATAGTGTGGACTCTTGAACTATTGTGACATATGGAAGCATCAGAAATAAATATCGTGTGGGATGTGGATCATTGGATTGATCGCACATTGTGAAGTTTTGTGACTTATTTCACGATCGATAGAAATATCAGCTATAGCAAAGCAAAATGAAGGCTCTTTAAAGGACCACAAGGTAAGTATTTGAAGTTGTTAAAAACTGGGATTAAAATGTTGTTATGTGAAAAGAGGGTTATGCAGTTACCGTGATGTTTGGGGCTACACAAAGCGGTAGATTCTTTAGAAGAAAAGGGGGATCAAGCCCATAATATAGTCCGCTCATTGAACCCCCTTCAAGCGACGATGAAGGGATGGTACTGACTACGTCGTGAAGTGCAGTTTAGTTAATTACACAGAGTATCCCGAGGATACCTCATCCATCCACTCCACCTCTACCTCCACCTCTGACTCATACACCTACACCTTCACCCCCTCCACCTCCACTTCCACCATTTAACATGGCGAATGTGATGAAGATGCCAATTTTTAAAGGGGTAGGAAGTGAATATCCCGAACAGTTTTGGTTTGTTGCAGGAGCTGTATGGACAACACAACAAATTACAAATGATAATATTAAGAAATCAAAACTAGTTATATCTTTACATGATCGCATCTTAACATGGTACATCAAGTATTGCACTGATAACCCCAATGTGACGTTGACAGATGCCCAGGTAGATCTGAACAAAGAGTTCAGTAAGCCTAAGTTAGAGGCATAGTCAGTAATTGAATTTAAGGAAATTTGATAGAAGATAGATGAGACACCTTGGGACTTTGATCAAAGATTGAAATTCCTAATCAGGCATGCCAATATGATAATCACAAATTCCCAACATCGCAACTAGTATATAGCATCACTCATGCCACATTTAAGAGTGCCTCTATCACAACAGAAGATAGTAACGCAAGCGGAAGCCTGGGAGATTGCAATGAGGCTAGATGCCTCGCCTATACAGGATACAAACCTTGGAGTGCAACAAATTCACTCACAGCTACAAAGCCTGCACATGGAGTTGCAAAGCCTGAAGAAAGGAAAGGAAGCTTAGTGAGAGGTGTGCACTGAGGTCTGGTGTCTAAAGTGCAAGAGCCATGGACATGATAAGGACCATTTCCTGGTCTATAAGAACTATATTATTGAGGGAGGGCATGTTCCCCTGAAGCGAGAGAATAACATTTGGACAAGCGCAGGAGCTGCGCTATGGTGCACTATCTGTTAGGTTACAGGACAACATGCTACTGATAATTGCCATTTACTACAAAAGTTTGTATATACCCCTCAATAGTTGTTTTGTAATTTTTGTAAGTCCATGGGACACAATGAATGCCATTGTAGAAGTTATGAGATGATGATAAACAGAACCCCTATCTATCAAATGTAGGTAGAAAACTGGGCTCAGGATCAGGGTGCAGAAGCTACGCATGGGGATTGCAAGGTCGAGGATGAAGAAGAGGCACTGGACCAGGTTGAGGGCATGGGAAGGTAATCTGCTATAACTTTGGTGAAGTAGGGCACCTCACACGAGATTGTACAAACCCCACACATCCATCAGGTTGGTATTATCGAAAGTTTGACCATGTTATAGAGGAATATCGGTCCTTATAGCAAAGATGAAAGAAAATAAGGCACAACCCCAACATGCTATGCAAAACCTTCAAATGATGAGGGCTGAGCCCCATAAAGAAGATCACAACATTAATATAGTGACCAGAAGTGGTATAGCGACTGGTGCGGATAAAGGTAAGCAACCTAAGGAAGAAGGGTGGGTGTGCAAGGCTGCTGAGAAGGAAGTAGACTTTGATCTTAATCGCACTAAATAAACCTTCATGGAAGCCAAGAAGAACTTTGTTGAGGCCTCTACCTTAGGAAGGCAAGAGAAAATGCTAGAAACTAGTGTGACGCAAGAGGTAGATCCTTCAGTATTAACTATTCTGAAACCCTGTATGAAGTTGTTGTGTGATCAGAAAGCGATAGAAGGGTTGCAAGAGTTAATAGAAAAGTGTGCAAATAAACAAAAGATCCCTATTGAACAACGCACAGTAATAAATATTGGTAAGCATAAGATGCGAATGGGGTGCGAGATGCGGCTGATTGCACAGATAGGCGAATATGAATGGACCAGGTAATCTTGGATCTAGGGTCTAATGCGAATGTCCTGCCTAGGCAGACGTGGGAAAGGATGGGGAGACCCACGCTGTAGTGATCTCCTATTCAGTTGCGCATGGCGAATCAGCAGAATATTATCCCTATGGGGTACTTATATTGTGTAACAGTAGACATTGAGGGTGCGAGCACATTGGCTAACTTTGAGGTCATTGAAATAGTGGATAGTACCCCATACCCCGCACTACTAGGGATTGGCTGGGCTATTGATATGAACGTGGTAATCAACTTGAAGAAGCGGAAGATGACGTTTGGGAAGAAGTCTCTCAGGGTTGTAGTGCCACTAGACCCTGCAGAAGGAGCGTGTTATACTGAACCTGTTTGCGACTATGTAGAAAGTGACAATGATGTGGATCAGAAATACAAGATAACAACGTGAGATGAAGATTGGATCAATCCCACAACCGATGGACGAATTGTGTGCGATAGGGATAGCTCCTGCACCTCGGATTCAGAAAGATCTTGAACTCTGGTAGAATCGGTTACATGAAGTATCTACACTCTGTTGCAATATGATGACCAAGTTTCTGCAGTGTGTCTCGACTGAGGTAAGAAATCTTTCAAATTATGATGGTTTGACTAATGTGGAGTTGTTTTTGGATGAATTTGAAAAGGAAGTACCGAAGGAACATTGCTTCCAGGAGCTGGAATTGGCACTGCGTGCTACGCTTTCTCGTTGGTGGGGTACGTACAAGGAGAACTTTGTTGGATGGAAAGAATACAAAAGAATTATGAAGTTAAGGTTTGGGTATGCTAATACTCGGATGACAGAAAAATACAGTGGGAAGGATGATCCACATGATCATTTGGCAAGATGGACTAAGGCCTGGGGAACAAAACCACAACCACAATGGTGCACATTTTCTATCATACCTTGGATACAACCCCAATGAATTGGTATTTGGAGACGGAGTTTCGCCATGGAACTGCTAAATGGGATATCTTAAGGGAGAGTTTTATATTAACTTTTAGCTTTGAGGATGGGTTTGAGAGCATTGATGAAGCGCTCTAAGAGATAAAAGCTGCTATATTTAGAACACCAAAGTAATTGTCGAGTGGGCTTAGCCAAATTGGAGTATATAGTTGTGCCATGTGCTAGAATGTTACAACGTGACTGCTGAAGAAGATGAGGAATATCCATGAAATATTACCATTCGAGAGACCAAAGGACAATGCGTATTTGAGGAACTGAAGGTGGTGAACCCAAATATATCTAAACCTTTGAAAACTCGACAAGTAAACATTGGGTCTGAAGCAGAACCTAAGTTCGCAAAAATAAGCGACTATTGGGATGAAGATATAGTTGATAAGGTAGCCGAGCTGCTGCGTGAGTACCAGGATTTATTTCCAACGAAGTTTTCAGATTTGAAAGGGATCATCGGAGATTTAGGTGTTATGAAGATTAAGTTGAATATGGATGTGAATCCTATTAAGTAGAGGCCTTATCGGCTAAATCTAAAGTATAAAGAGAAGGTACGCCAAGAACTGGATAAGATTTTGGATATTGGTATTATTGAACTAGTAGAGGAATCTGATTGGGTAAGCCGAATGGTGGTCCAAGAGAAGAAACAAAAAGGCGAGATCTCAATATGCGTAGATCTGTGAAAGATGACTGATGCATGTGTGCATGATCTGTGTCCAACACCATTTATTGATGAAGTGTTAGAGAATGTTGGTAGACATGAGGCATATTTGTTTACTGATGGGTTTTTAGGATATCATCAAATAAAGATCGTGCTGGAATATTGAAGAAAAAAAACCTTCGCGACTGAGTGGGGTTGCTTAGATATACAGTTATGCCCTTTGAATTGAAGAATGCGTCTCCAATCTTTTCCCGAGTTGTGATCACAGCATTCAAAGAGTTTATTCATAAATTCTTGGAGGTGTATTTTGATGATTGGACTATGTTTGGATTAGTGAATTGCCATGTTGCTAGTTTGCGCCTTATGCTGGATACATGTTGAAGGTATCAGATCATGCTGAACTTGAAGAAGTGCATATTGTGTGTGCCCTTTGGAATTTTACTTGGCCATGTTGTATGTAAGTAAGGATTGATGGTGGACCCTGCGAATATTGTTGTAATTGTGAATTTGGAAGCTCCTAGGAATGTGAAACAACTGCGCGTGACATTGGGGCACACTGGGTATTACCAAAAGTTTATCAAGGCATATGCTCAGATAATCGCACTGATGGAAAAATTATTAAAGAAATATGCGATGTTTTGTTGGGATGAAGACTCTCAGTGCATTTTGGATTTCTTGAAGGAAAATATGGTGACAACACCTATTTTGGTGTTTTCAGATAGGAAGAAAGAGTTCCATGTGCATGTCGATGCCTCTCGCATTGTGCTAGGAGCAGTATTAACACAAGAATGTGAGGGAGAGATTGATCATCCAAGAGATTTCGTGAGCAGAAGGTTATCCAAAGCTAAGGAGAATTACTCCACTATAGAGCGCGAAGGGCTCATGATGGTCTACACTCTGTAAAGGTTCTGGCATTATTTATTGGGTGGACACTTCAAAATGTATATATATCACTCCGTGCTGAAGTACCTGGTCAATAAGCCTGTGTTGGGGGGGAAGATATGCTGAAGTAATTGTGAAGCCTAGAAGGTTGAATGCAGGACCAGACCCTCAATCTAGGATCGAAATAGGTGAAGAGCTGAATAATTTGGAGGAAGGACTGCCGGATGCACAACTCTTTGTAGTACGTGTCGTGGATGATCATTTTTCCGATATCATTCAGTTTTTAACAATGGGAAAAAATCTGTAGGACTATTATACTCAGCAAAAGAAGGAGTTAGTAGTCCGCGCTACAGATTTTTCGGTGATTGTGGGTCCTTTGTATAAAATGGGAATGAATGAGATACTATGAAGGTATGTTCTGAGTTTGAATGCACTAGTATCCTAGCTAAAGCACATGGAGGAGTGGTAGGAGGTCACTACGTAGGAAAAGTGACTCCGCAGAAGATTTTAAGCACTGGGTTATGGTTGCGAACATTACAGAAGGATTCTAAGGCATACTACATGGTGTTCGATGCGTGCCAAAGGATGGAGAAGCCTTCGCGAAGGGATGAATTTCCTTTAAATCATTAGGTTTCATTGTAGGTATTTGATAAATGGGCCATTGACTTTATAGGTCCAATACAACCACCAGGTAAGAAGAAGGGCACACGGTATATCATTACTGCAACTGAGTATTTAACCAGATGGGTAGAAGCACAAGAAATGAAAGATTGTATAGATGCCTGCTGTGAAGTTCTTATTTGAATATGTCTTCACACAGTTTGGATGCCCTAAGATATTGATGAGTGATAGGGGTACACATTTCTTGAATGAAACGATTAGCAAGACGCTTGAAGAATTCCAGGTGTATCATCAGAAGAGCACGACCTATCACCCTCAGGCAAATGGAATGGTGGAAGCTTTTAACAAAATTTTGGTGAATGCATTGAAAAAGGTCTGCAACGCGTAGAGGAATGACTGGGATATGCATGTCCTAGCAGTGCTGTGGGAATATAGGATGACCTGCAAGAAGTTGATAGGCCAAACAACAATCCGGTTGGTCTATGGAATTGAAGTAGTAATTCCTATGGAGTATATTGTGTGAAGCTTACGTATTGCAACTTTGACAGAGATGGCAGATCGTGAGACCTTGGAGGAGCAGCTCGCACAACTCATAGAGTTAGACGAAAACCACTTTCTTGTAGGATTTAACCACCAAGTGAAAAAGGAATGCAAGAAAGCATGGCATGATAGGCATATTAAGTTGCGCACTTTTAAGCGAGATGATTTAGTGTTGTTATATGATAGTAAGTTCACCAAATTTACAGGGAAATTTCAAATTCACTGGTTATGGCCATATGTTGTTAACGAGATAACGGATTGTGGCAGAGTTCAGCTCGCGAAGCTGAATGGAGAACTGTTTCCTAGGAAAGTGATTGAAATTAGGCTGAAGTTATACACATGGGATCCTGCCTTTACGTAATGATTATAGGATAGCAGTATAGTCTTAGTAATCTAGGTAGTAGCAAGGGATTGTGGGACTATATACTACGCTGCCCAACAAGGTGAAAAACGTATTAGGGAGGCTGTGCGACGGATGACAGGAGTGCGACAGGTGAAGCTGTGATGGATGATCCATGCCATGGAGGATGGTGCCGAGAAGATGGGTCTAAAAGCAGCTGTTGGAGTTACTATTCATGATTTAATGACCAAAATTTCATTAAGAGGAGTGGGTGGGTGCTATTTATGGTGAAAATGTTTGAAGATTTAACACCAAAGACACATTTATGATTAGAAATTGGAGGGAACAGTCAAATTTAAATTCAAAACCCTCTATAAATTGAGCAGGTTGGTTTGCCAAAGAAAACTTTGCCATATGAGAATTGTCTGTGAGTTGTGCTATCTTGAGTTTATGAGTCATCAGTTTTTGGTGGACTTAGATTCTAGCTCAATATTTGCCACCTTACACGAGTGGAACCAGAAGATCATTCTTATCGGTCAGTGCAAAAGCCACTATTTCTCAAGTAGAAGGACCTGAGGTTATGTCTATGATATTTACGCTTGCTGTGACTAAGACACCGAGGTCGCCTAGACCGAAGCAATCGGCTACCAAGGAGAAGAAGAAGAAACATATGCCAGTGAGACATCCACCAAGGAAGAATCCAGAGGTCCGATAGAAGGAGAAGAAGGGTAAACAACTGGAGAAAGTTTTGGACATGGAGGAAGAAGAATTCCAAGGAGTGGAGGAATTGGATGTTGAGGAGGTCAAGTGTACCACACGGCTCCCGAAGTATATCCCTCTGTGGAAAGGGAAAGACAAAGTTATGAAAGACATGGATTCCAGGAAGTTTACAATCTCGACACCCTGTTTCTAGAACAGGTGGAATTTGAAGGCACAACCTTAGCGTGAATTTGAGTTTTGAAGATGGAGGATTGGGATCTCGTAGACCATGAGAAATTCCTGCATTTGGAAACTAGAAAGTACATGATGAAGATTTACTACGAAGAGACTAGGGTTACGTGGTTGGACCCCATGAAGTGGGTTAGAGGTGTTGAGCAGGCTAGGTTGCTATACATGCTCTATGTACCGCATTTTCATAGATAAATAATCAACACGGTGTGTGTGCCATATTCTCGCACTGATGCATAATGGGTGCCTATGGCTTGGGGAGCCCATCCTGCTCATAGATATGATAAGTCATTAGATAATGACGCTGCCCTACAAGGGAGTAGACCCTGCCAAGGAGTTTGGAGGGAAAACTGGAGAAAAGGAGTTGGCTGATAAGATGAAGGCAAAATTTGGTCTTGTAAAGAAGTCCTGTGGATATTCTATCCGCTCAATTTAGGACCAGGGGGTGCAGTTTTCCACCCAAATACTTTCAGGATAAATTATGAGGAAATGCCGCATGGAAAAAGTTCCGGCTCTAGTCGTATCATTAGTTTCCTAGCGCACGAAGGGAGTACAATACAGTTAGGCAAAGTATTTGTGCAAGGATTTCCTCACGAACTGTCATGAATATTAGAATGAGAGCAAGCCGTTCCATTATGCATGGCTACTATTGTCTATTGTTTTAGTAGTTTGGCGATTGCTGGAGGACAGTTTACTAGAAGTAGCGAAGTTCACTTCGCTTTGGGCAACGAAGGATCCAGAGAGGATTAAGGAATCAAAAGTCTTATGGATATCGATGGAGATGGCCCTGAGGACAGTTATCAGTCAGCGACAAAGGTTTTCCCAGATCTTGTTTGAGCAATTGACGTCCTTCATGGAGTTCAAGGCATATTTTCACCACGTTCCAATTAGGGTGTGGAAGGACCCAAAGCATCTCTGGCACAAGCTACCATATTTAGTATAAGAAACAGATGTACAAGAGATCGTGGGGAGTTGGCCATTGGAGTGGCGCGAACCCATGAAGATTGGTGTAGGCATTAGTAAGGGGGCTGAAATCTCTGCGGCACAGTCGACCGCTATGCTGAAGCGAAAAGAAGTAGCTTAGAAGGCAGCATGAGCTCTAGTTGGGAAGAAGAAGAAAGAAGCTGATGCTAAGGAAGCTAAGGAAAAAGAGCGCGGTGCGAAGGAGCATGCCGAGGTAGAGCGTACTGGTACTGAAGAAGTCGAAGACTCAGCTTCCAAGCATACAGATGAGCAGGAAATATCAGGACATGAAGGAGGTGGTGGAGAGGGGCAAAGCACTCCCTTCACCTTAAAGAAGCGTGGAAAGGAGCAGATTGTTGTGCCCCGAAATAATCATAAATCCGACAAGCAGACATGCATCGACCCGAACATAAATTGGAAGACATATGTAAGAACATACTTTAAGTTTGCAACAATAACTAATTGGGAACCTGTGTATAAATGTGAATCCAGATAGACTTTCAACAATGTCATACTAATTTTAGTTTGCAGTAGCAGCTAAAAGGGAAGCAACAACATACCTTCATCAACAACTAACTGGGAATTTGCGTATAAATGGAAATCCAGATAGACTTTCAGCAGTGGCATACTAATTTTAGTTTGTAGTAGTAGTTAAATGGAAGCTGTGTTAAATGGGAAGGGATCATGATCTAAAGTTTTAGCGTCATTGTGTTTTAGTGGCATACATAATGCCGGCCAAGTGACAACAAAAGTAGTTAAGCAATGAAGGCACTGAGACAGCTAGCTAGCCAGGTGCCAACTTCATGGAAGTGCTTAGGCAGTGAGACAACTAGCTAGCCAGGTGCCAACATCGTGGAAACGGTTTGGTAGCCAAAAAGTTGAGATATCCAAAATTTGAGACATTAAGGTTTGTTATTTTTTTGAACGCATATAAATGTTTATCCAAACTTCGCAATTATCTACCAACCAACCAAAGTCTAGATATCCAAGGTTACTTTTATCCGCGAGCCAGCCAAAGTTGAAATATCCAAAGTTTTCATTGATGCATGAATGAAAACTTCAGGATATCCCAAACTACATTGCATTGGGATGCGTGAGGCTTGCAATAAGGCCCCAAAAGTTATGGACCAATAAAAAGTAAGTTAATACATATTATATATTTTTTTATAATAAAACTTTGGTTAAAGCTTCATTGTAGATAAATATTTCTGGTCAAACAAAAGATTAATATGCATTCAATGCTCTATCGATCGCTAATAGTCCTAGGCAGGGACTAATAATATTACTAGGTTTTGATAATTAATACATGGGTTGACCACTTAAATGCAAAAAAAGCTTGGATCAATATTTTATGGCTTGCGAAAATGGCGGCAATTTGACCTATAAGAAAATATGTTTTTTTTTAGGAGAATTCATATAAGTACCATGTTAGCCTATGGGTTAGAAAAAATGATTATAATTACTACAAGTATGCTTTAACACTTGGTTATTAAAAAGTTATCTACAATCCCAAGGCTAAAATATATGCTATCATAAGATGGTTGTTTTCTTAAGCTCAACTTTTAATAACATTTTTTTCTTATTAAATTTTACCATGTCCTAAAATAGTGGTAAATTTTACCACTATTTTCTAAGGTTTGTTTCAAAGTGAAGTCACTTTGAATGCATCACATCATGGTAAGCTTAGTTTTTTTGTAGGTATAAAGTGGGTTTTCATATTCAAAGTAAGCTTGGAGTCCATCATTGATTTTTGTAACTTACTTTTTCTTAAACTATTGATTCTTGTAGTCGATTTTTTATTTATCAGTGTAATAGTCAAAATGCATGTGAAATGATCCTGTCCTTTTTCTTGATAATAAGATTGAAATCTTGAAAGCCATTTATAATAATTTATGGTTGAATTCTGTGATATTACTCTTACAATTTTGACAGCATAATCCTTGAATTATAATGGGGAATTATTCTAATTTTTTAATTAAAAAATGTGTCATCTCAACCTTCTCAACTTTAAGATATAAACAAAGGTAAAAACAGTAGTAAAAACCATTATTTCTTCATTTTATAGTGGTTGATGATAGTTTTGAAATGAGAAATAGAGGCAACACAAATTGAGAAATTTTGTTGTGTTTCTTTTTGGTAGTGATGTTACTTATGTCCTAGATTGCACAAATCTTTTACCACATGATCATTTTGTTCCCATGGTGGGAAAAAATCATTTTAATTATTGTCTAAATGTTCCAAGCATCCTCAATTAGTAATTACTCAATCATTAAAAATTGTTCTATTGCGGTTATAGTTATATATTTGTATTTATTTAACTTAGTATCATCCTTCCTTGAGTAGCATGTGTCTAGTTTCTATAATACAAATTCATAGATAAGCTGATTCTTGTTTATATTGTTGTCTACCAATGGTGGCAGGGGTGGGGGAAATGATCCATAGGATTCTCTGTATGATTATGTTTGTGAAGAGAAACCAAGTAGGAAAAGAAGAATGGTTATTTGAAATGCTTGCAAAACTTAAGAAGGGAATGAATACAAAATGCATAAAATGTGGACATAATTTGTAAAACATGTGTCATTCATGAAATATAAAGAATTCCTAAATATTTTAACCCTAATGACATAGTTGAAGAGGTATTTGATTTAGGTAATAATGTGTTTTTTATTTTTCTTTTAATATTATTGGGAATTAGAAAGGAGAACAATCTCTAAAACCGGATTACTAAGAACTAGAGTCTAGGACCCTCACACACATATCATTTACTACGAGATAGCATATGTATGGAAAAAACAAACACAAATGTAAATCCTCAAGGCCACTCTCTAGAATCACATTAATGTATCTAAGGCACTACCATAAAGTGGCATTTTAAGGAAATTATTGCATGGATATTGCTTGATGATATCTAAACATACGGGGGTTATGTATCTATAATTGTTATCCAAAAATATATAATATGAATATATGAAATCGACTTTGATTTTTTTCCCACAGAAAAAATCGTAAGTTTCATTATAAAATGGAAATTCCATTCTGTTTATGCACAAATGTACATTAAAAAATTGGCTGATTGTTGTGATAGGGTCCCTAGGGTCAATTTAAGGGTTAGTTTAACCCAATTTTGTAAAAAGTTTTTTAAAGAATGTAAATTCTTCGCAAAATGTGGATGCGCAGTGCGCAACTAGATAGGATCAAAGGGGCTTTAGCCCCTTGTTTAGGTAAGTAGCAGGTCAATCTTTGAGACACACCCATGGTTTGCGGACCATGGTATTGTATTGGAAAAAGCTATATATAGTTGAGTCATAACGAGTCTAAGAGGTAGTTAAGAGTAACCAATTCAAGTTAGAGATTGTTTTGGGCAAGTGCTAAGACATGAAGGTTCTTCTTCCTGTACTTAGGCAAAAGGGAGAGGCTACTGCAGCTGAGCGCGCAGGAGGCCTTGGTAAGTCTGCAGCTGAGTGCGTGGACCCCTGTAGCTGGGTGCACAAGACAGATAAGTCTGTAAATTGAACATTGGAACTGAATAAAGACTGATTTTGAAGAAATATCTTGCATCTGAGTATTATTGTTAATTCTATTTATGTTATGTTTTGTCGCTCAATACCATGTTTTTTGTGGAATATTGTATAAATGTTGTGTGAATCTACTGAATCTGTCATATTTATGCATGACTTAAGTAATTATCTATTTCCACGAAGTCAAGGGTTAATTATATTATGATTTATGGCGAATTGGATAGATCTATGGAAAGGCAGATCTAGGGTTATTAATTAGTGCACGAAAGTGGATAGTTTGCCTCTTTAGAGTCTACAAAGACTGATCGTAGACCTTCGCGAAGGTCTAGAAGCTGTTTTACTAGAGTTACAGTATCAGGCCATAGAAGGATACAAATCTGTGTGAGGCCAATATGAGCTACAAGGGATTAAGATCACTTATCACACTGTCTTTGGATGCAGAAACCTGGTTCTAACATCTCCCAATATTGCTTTAGGTGAGACTGCAGCCTATGCTATGCAGGTTGTTGCCGAAAGGGCCAACAGTTAGGGTTTTGTTGGTTGGCACGAATAAATCTGAACTTGGGTTAGACCCTCTTAAGCCAACAAACGGTTCTATTTTCAGGACCAGGATCTATCTAAGAGATGTGTGATAAATGGTTCCCTATGAAGAAAGAGATTCACAAGTGGATTAAATGTGTACGCGTTCATGACTCAAAGAGAATAGGAGCCTTAAATTATCCAAGGAGTAGTGGTTGCAAATATTTTTGTACACAGATGAGACTGACGTGTACTTCTACTTTTTCTAGAAGAACTACACGAGTGGTTGTATAAATTAGATGATAGTCAAGGGACGTGGAGGCTTGATGATCCTATAGTGTGGACTCTTGAACTGGTGTGACATATGGAAGCATCAGAAATCAATATCGCGTGGGATGTGGATCATTGGATTGATCGCACATCGTGAAGTTTTGTGACTTATTTCACAATCAATAGAAATATCAGCTATAGCGAAGAGTAATGAAGGCTCTTTAAAGGACCACAGGGTAAGTATTTGAAGTCGTTAAAAACTAGGATTAAAATGTTGTTATGTGAAAAGAGGGTTATGCAGTTACCGTGATATTTGAGGCTACGCAAAGCAGCAGATTCTTTAGAAGAAATGGGGGATCAAGCCCATAATATAGTCCGCTCATTGAACCCCCTTCAAGCGACGATGAAGGGATGGTACTGACTACGCCGTGAAGTGCAGTTCAGTTAATTACACAGAGTATCCCGAGGATACCTCATCCATCCACTCCACCTCTACCTCCACCTCTGACTCATAAAGCTACACCTTCACCCCCTCCACCTCCACTTCCACCATTTAAATTGGCGAACGTGATGAAGATGCCAGTTTTTAAAGGGGTAGGGAGTGAATATCCCGAACAGTTTTGGTTTGTTGTAGGAGTTGTATGGACAACACAACAGATTAAAAATGATAATATTAAGAAACCGAAACTGGTTACATATTTACATGATCGCACCTTAACATGGTATATCAAGTATTTCACTGATAACCCCAATGCAACGTTGGCAGATACCTAGCTAGATCTGAACTGAGATTTTAGTAAGCCTAAGTCAGAGGCACAGTCAGTAATTGAATTTAAGGAAATCTGATAGAAGATAGATGAGACACCTTGGGACTTTGATCAAAGATTGAAATTCCTGATCAGGCATGCCAATATGATAATCACGAATTCCCAACATCGCAACTGGTATATAGCGTCACTCTTGCCACATTTAAGAGTGCCTCTATCACAACAGAAGATAGTAACGTAAGCGAAAGCCTTGGAGATTGCAATGAGGCTAGATGCCTCGCCTATACAGGATACAAACCTTGGAGTGCAACAGATTCACTCACAGCTGCATAGCCTACACATGGAGTTGCAAAGCCTAAAGAAAGGAAAGCAAGCTTAGCGAGAGGTGCGCGCTGAGGTCTGGTGTCTAAAGTGTAAGAGCCATGGACATCATAAGGACCATTTCCTGGTCTATAAGAACTATATTATGGAGGGAGGGCATGTTTCCCTGAAGAGAGAGAATAACATTTGGACGAGCACGGGAGCTGCGCTATGGTGCACTACCTGTTAGGTTATAGGACAACATGCTACTGATAACTGCCATTTACTACAGAATTTTGTACAGACCCCTCAACAGTTGTTTTGTAATTTTTGTAAGTCCATGCGACACAATGAATGCCATTTTAGAAGTTATGAGATGATGATGAATAGAGCCCCTACCTATCGAGTGCAGGCAGAAAACCAGCCTTAGGATCAGGGTGTGGAAGCTACACATGGGGATTCCAAGGTCGAGGACGAGGAAGAGGCACTAGACTAGGTCGAGGGCGTGGGAAGGTAATCTGCTATAACTGTGGCGAAGCAGGGCACCTCACGCGAGATTGTACAAACCCCACACATCCATCATGTTGGTATTGTCGAAAGTTTGACCATGTTATAGAGGAATATCGGTCCTTATGGCAAATATGAAAGAAAATAAGACACAACCCCAACATCCTACACAAAACCTTCAAATGATGAGGGTTGAGCCCCGTGAAGAAGATCACAACATTAATAGAGTGACTAGAAGTGGAAGCCAAGAAGAACTTTTTTGAGGCCTCTACTTTAGGAAGTCAGGAGAAAATGCTAGAAACTAGTGTGACGTAAGAGGTAGATCCTTCGGTATTAACTATTCTAAAACCGTGTATGAAGTTATTGCGTGATAAGAAAGTGATAGAAGGGTTGCAAGAGTTAATAGAAAAGTGTGCTAATAAAGAAAATACCCCTACTGAACAACGCACAGTAAGAAATATTGGTAAGCATAAGATGCGAATGGGGCGCGAGATGAGGCTGATTGCGCAGATAGGCGAATATGAATGGACCAGGTAATCTTGGATCTAGGGTCTGATGTGAATGTCCTGCCTAGGCAGACATGGGAAAGGATGGGGAGACCCACGCTGTAGTGATCTCCTATTCAGTTGCACATGGTGAATCAACAAAAGATTATCCTTATGGGGCACTTATATGGTGTAACAGTAGACATTGAGGGTGCGAGCACGTTGGCTGACTTTGAGGTCATTGAAATAGTGGATAGTACCCCATACCTTGCGCTACTAGGGATTGGTTGGGCTATTGATATGAACGTGGTAATCAACTTGAAGAAGTGGAAAATGACGTTTGGGAAGAAGTCACTTAGGGTTGTAGTGCCACTAGACCCTGCAGAAGGAGCACGTTATACTGAACCTATTTGCGACTATGTAGAAAGTGACAATGATGTGGATCAGATATACAAGATAACAACGTGAGATGAAGATTGGATCAATCCCACAAACGATGGACGAATTGTGTGCGATAGGGATAGCTCCTGCACCTCGGATTTAGAATAAGATCTTGAACTCTGGCAGAATCGGTTACATGAAGTATCTACACTCCGTTGCAATATGATGACCAAGTTGCTGCGGTGTGTCTCGATTGAGGTAATAAATCTTTCACATTATGATGGTTTGACTGATGTGGAGTTGTTTTTGGATGAATTTGAAAGGGAAGTACCGGAAGAACATCGCTTCCAGGCAATGGAATTGGCACTGCATGGTACGCTTGCTCGTTGGTGGGGTACGTACAAGGAGAACTTTGTTGGATGGAAAGAATACAAAAGAATGATGAAGTTAAGGTTTGGGTATGCTAATACTCGGATGACAAAAAAATACAGTGGGAAGGATGATCCACGCGATCATTTGGCAAGATGCACTAAGGCCTGGGGAATAAAACCACAACCACAATGGGTGCACATTTTCTGTCATACCTTGGATACAATCCCAATGAACTGGTATTTGGAGACGGAGTTTCGCCATGGAACTACTAAATGGGATATCTCAAGGGAGAGTTTTATATTAAATTTCAGCTTTGAGGATGGGTTTGAGAGCATTGATGAAGCGCTCCAAGAGATAAAAGCTACTATACTTAGAACACTAAAGTAATTGGTCGAGTGGGCTCAGCTGAATTGGAGTACATAGATGTGCCATGTGCTAGAATTTTACAATGTGACTATTGAAGAGGATGAGGAATATCCACAAAATATTACCATTCGAGAGACCAAAGGATAGCGCGTATCTGAAGAACTGAAGGTGGTGAACCCGAATATATCTAAACCTTTGAAAACTTGACAAGTAAACATTGGGTCTGAAGCAGAACCTAAGTTCGCAAAATAAGCGACTATTGGGATGAAGATATAGTTGATAAAGTAGCCGAGCTGTTGCGTGAGTACCAAGATTTATTCCCAACAAAGTTTTCAGATTTGAAAGGGATCATCGGAGATTTAGGTGTTATGAAGATTAAGTTGAATATGGATGTGAATCCTATTAAGTAGAGGCCTTATCGGCTAAATCTAAAGTATAAAGAGAAGGTACGCCAAGAACTGGATAAGATTTTGGATATTGGTATTATTGAACTAGTAGAGGAATCTGATTGGGTAAGCCGAATGGTGGTCCAAGAGAAGAAACAAAAAGGCGAGATCTCAATATGCGTAGATCTGTGAAAGATGACTGATGCATGTGTGCATGATCTGTGTCCAACACCATTTATTGATGAAGTGTTAGAGAATGTTGGTAGACATGAGGCATATTTGTTTACTGATGGGTTTTTAGGATATCATCAAATAAAGATCGTGCTGGAATATCGAAGAAAAACAACCTTCGTGACTGAGTGGGGTTTCTTTGAATATACAGTTATGCCCTTCGAATTGAAAAATGCGTCTCCAATCTTTTCTCGCGTTGTGATCATAGCATTCAAAGAGTTTATTCATAAATTCTTGGAGGTGTATTTTGATGATTGGACTATGTTTGGATTAGTGAACCGCCATGTTGTATGTAAGCAAGGATTGATGGTGGACCCTGCGAATATCGTTGTAATTGTGAATTTGGAAGCTCCTAGGAATGTGAAACAACTGCGTGTGACATTGGGGCACACTGGGTATTACCAGAAGTTTATCAAGGCATATGCTCAGATAACCACACTGATATGGTGGGATGAAGAAACTCAGTGCATTTTGGATTTCTTGAAGGAAAAGATGGTGACAACGCCTATTTTGGTGTTTTAGGATAGGAAGAAAGAGTTCCATGTGCATGTTGATGCCTCTTGCAATGTGCTAGGAGTAGTATTAACACAAGCATGTGAGGGAGAGATTGATCATCCAAGAGATTTCGCGAGCAGAAAGTTATCCAAAGCTAAGAAGAATTACTCCACTACAGAGCGCGAAGGGTTGGTGATGGTCTACACTTTGTAAAGGTTCTGGAATTATTTATTGGGTGGACACTTCAAAATGTATATATATCACTCCATGCTAAAGTACCTGGTCAATAAGCCTGTGTTGGGGGGGGAAGATATGCCAAAGAAATTGTGAAGCTTGGAAGGTTGAATGCAGGACCAAACCCTCTGTCTAGGATCGAAACAGATGAAGAGTTGAATAATTTGGAGGAAGGACTGTCAGATTCACAACTCTTTGCGGTATGTGTCGTGGATGATCATTTTTCCGATATCATTCAGTTTTTAACAATGGGAAAAAATTTGGAGGACTATTATACTCAGCAAAAGAAGGAGTTAGTAGTCCGCGCTACAGATTTTTCGGTGATTGTGGGTCATTTGTATAAAATGGGAATGGATGAGGTACTGTGAAGGTATGTTCTTGAGTTTGAATGCACTAGTATCCTAGCCGAAGCACATGGAGGAGTGGCAGGAGGTCACTACGTAGGAAAAGCGACTCCGCAGAAGATTTTACGCGCTGGGTTATGGTGGCCAACATTACAGAAGGATTCTAAGGCATACTACATGGCGTGCGATGCTTGCCAAAGGATGGAGAAGCCTTCGTGAAGGGATGAATTTCCTTTAAATCCTTAGGTTTCATTGCAGGTATTTGATAAATGGGCCATTGACTTTATAGGTCCAATACAATGACTAGGTAAGAAGAAGGGCACACGGTATATCATTACTGCAACTGAGTATTTAACCAGATGGGTAGAAGCACAAGAAGTGAAAGATTGTATAGCTGCCACTGTTGTGAATTTCTTATTTGAATATGCCTTCACACGGTTTGGATGCCCTAAGATATTGATGAGTGATAGGGTTATACATTTCTTGAATGAAACGATTAACAAGATGCTTGAAGAATTCTAGGTGTATCATTAGAAGAGCATGACCTATCACCCTCAGGTGAATGGAATGATGGAAGCTTTCAACAAAATTTTGGTGAATGCATTGAAAAAGGTCTGCAACGTGTAGAGGAATGACTGGGATATGCGCATCCCAACAGTGCTGTGAGAATATAGGATGACCTGCAAGAATTTGACAGGCCAAACAACAATTCGATTGGTCTACGGAATTGAAGCAGTAATTCCTATGGAGTATATTATGCCAAGCTTACGTATTGCAACTTGGATAGAGATGGAAGATCGCGAGACCTTGGAGGAGCAGCTCACACAACTCATAGAGTTAGACGAAAATCACTTTCTTGTAGGATTTTACCACCAAGTGGAAAAGGAATGCAAGAAAGCATGGCACGATAGGCATATTATGTTGCGCACTTTTAAGCGAGATGATTTAGTGTTGTTATACGAGAGTAAGTTCACCAAATTTACAGGGAAATTTTAAATTCACTGGTTAGGGTCATATGTTGTTAATGAGATAACGGATTGTGTCAGAGCTCAGCTCGCGAAGCTGAATGGAGAACTGTTTCTTGGGAAAGTGAATGAAAGTAGGTTGAAGTTGTACACATGGGATCCTACCTCTACGCAATGATTATAGGATAGTAGTATAGTCTTAGTAATCCAGGTAGAAGCAAGGGATTGCGAGACTATATACTATGCTGCCCGAAAAGGTGAAAAACATAGTAGGGAGGCTGCGTGACGGATGACAAGAGTGCGACAGGTGAAGCTGTGATTGATGAGCCATGCCATGGAGGATGGTGCCAAGGAGATGGGTCTAAAAGTAGCTATTGGAGTTACTATTCATGATTTAATGGCCAAAATTCTGTTAAGAGGAGTGGGTGGGTGCTATTTATGGTGAAAATGTTTGAAGATCTAACACCAAAGACACATTTATGATCAGAAATTGGAGGGAACAGTCAAATTTAAATTCAAAACCCTCTATAAATTGAGCAAGTTGGTTTGCAAAGAAAACTTTTCCATATGAGAATAGTCTGTGAGTTGTGCTATCTTGAGTTTATGAGTCATCAGTTTTTGGTGGACTTAGATTCTAGCTCAATATTTGCCACCTTACATGAGTGGAACTAGAAGATCATTCTTGCCGGTGAGTTCAAAAGCCACTGTTTCTCAAGCAGAAGGACTTGAGGTTGTGTCTATGATATTTACGCCCACTGTGACTAAGACACCGAGGTCGCCTAGGCCGAAGCAATCGACTACCAAGGAGAAGAAGAAGAAACCTATGCCAGTGAGACATCCACCAAGGAAGAATCCAGAGGTCCGGTAGAAGGAGAAGAAAGGTAAATGACTGGAGAAAGTTGTGGACTTGGAGGAACAAGAATTCCAAGGAGTGGAGGAATTGGATGTTGAGGAGGTCAAGCCTACCACATGGCTCCTAGAGTATATCCCTTTGTGGAAAGGGAAGTCCAAATTTATGAAAGACATGGATTCGAGGAAGTTTACAATCTCGACACCCCTGTTTCTAGAACAGGTGGAATTTTAAGGCACAACCTTAGCCCGAATTCGAGTGCTAAAGATGGAGGATTGGGATCTCATGGACCATGAGAAACTCCTGCATTTGGAAACTAGAAGGTACATGATGAAGATTTACTACGAAGAGACTAGGTTACATGGTTGGACCCCATGAAGTGGTTCAGAGGTGTTGAGCAGGCTGGGTTGTTGCACATGCTCTATGTACCGCATTTTCACAGATCAATAATCAACACGATGTGTGTGTGCCATATTCTTGTGATGATGCATAATGGGTGCTTATGGATTGGGGAGCCCATCCTGCTCACATATATGATAAGTCATTAGATAACGACGCTACCCTACAAGGGAGTAGACCCTGCTAAGGAGTTTGGAGGGAAAACTAGAGAAAAGGAGTTGGTTGATAAGATGAAGGCAAAATTTGGTCTTGTAAAGAAGTCGCGTGGATATTCTATCCGCTCAATTCAGGACCAGGGGGTGCCATTTTCCACCCAAATACTTTCAGGATAAATTATGAGGAAATGCCTCATGGACAAAGTTATGGCTCTGGCCAGATCATTAGTTTCCCAGTGCATGAAGGGAGTACAATATAGTTGGGTGAATTATTTGTGCAAGGAGTTCCTCACAAACTGTCGTGAATATTAGGAGGAGAGAAAGCCGTTCCATTATGCAGGCTACTATTTTCTATTGTTTTAGTAGTTTGGTGATTGCTGGAGGACAGTCAGTTTCCCCCGCAGCCAGAAGATTTACCAGAAGCAGCGAAGTTCACTTCGCTTTGGGCAACGAAGGATACATAGAGGATTAAGGAATCAAAATTCTTATGGATATTGATGAATATGGACCTGAGGACAGTTATCAGTCAGCAACAAAGGTTTTCCCAAATCTTGTTTGAGCAGTTGATGACCTTCATGGAGTTCAAGGCCTATTTTCACCACATTTCAATTAGGGCACGGAGAGACCCAAAGCATCTCTGGCACAAGCTACCATATTTAGTATAAGAAATAGATGTACAAGAGATCGTGGGGATTTGGCCATTTGAGTGGCACAAACCCACGAAGCTTGGTGTAGGGACTAGTAAGGGGGCCAAAATCTCTGTGGCGTAGTCGACTGCTACGCTGAAGCGAAAAGAAGCAGCTTAGAAGGTAGCATGAGCTCTGGTTGAAAAGAAGAAGAAAGAAGCTAATGCTAAGGAAGCTGAGGAAAAAGAGCGCGTTATGAAGGAAAAAGAGCGTACTGGTACCGAAGAAGTCGAAGACTCAGCTTCTAAGCATACAGATGAGCAGGAAATATCAGGACATGAAGGAGGTGGTGGAGAGGGGAAAAACACTCCCTTCACCTTGAAGAAGCGTGGAAAGGAGCAGACTGTTGTGCCCCGAAATAATCATAAATTCGACAAGCAGACATGCATTGACCCAAACATAAATTGGAAGACATGTGTAAGAACATACTTTAAGTTTGCAACAACAACTAATTGGGAACCTATGTATAAATGTGAATCCAGATAGACTTTCAACAATTTCATACTAATTTTAGTTTGCAGTAGCAGCTAAAAGGAAAGCAACAACATACCTTCATCAGTAGCTAAATGGGAAGCTGCGTATAAATGGGAATCTAGATAGACTTTCAGCAGTGGCATACTAATTTTAGTTTGTAGTAGTAGTTAAATGGAAGCTGTGTTAAATGGGAAGGGATCATGATCTAATGTTTTAGCGTCATTGTGTTTTAGTGGCATACATAATGTCAGCCAAGTGACAACAAAAGCAGTCAAGCAATGGCTCTAAAGTGCAAGAGCCATGGACATGATAAGGACCATTTCTTGGTCTATAAGAACTATATTATTGAGGGAGGGAATGTTCCCCTGAAGCGAGAGAATAACATTTGGACGAGCGCGGGAGTTGCGCTATGGTGCACTATCTGTTAGGTTATAGGAAAACATGCTGCTGATAACTGCCATTTACTACAGAAGTTTGTATAAACCCCTCAACAGTTGTTTTGTAATTTTTGTAAGTCCATGGGACACAATGAATTCCATTGTAGAAGTTATGAAATGATGATGGATAAAACCCCTATCTATCGAATGCAGGCATAAAACCGGCCTCAGGATCAGGGTGCGGAAGCTACGCATGGGGATTCCAAGGTCGAGGACGAGGAAGAGGCACTGGACTAGGTCGAGGGCATGGGAAGGTAATCTGCTATAACTGTGGCGAAGCAGGGCACCTCACGTGAGATTGTACAAACCCCATGCATCCATCATGTCGGTATTGTCAAAAGTTTAACCATGTTATAGAGGAATATCGTTCCTTATGGCAAAGATGAAAGAAAATAAGGCGCAACCCAAACATCCTACGCAAAACCTTCAAATGATGAGGGCTGAGCCCCGCGAAGAAGATCACAACATTAATATAGTGACGAAAAGTGGTATAGCGACTGGTGCAGATAAAGGTAAGCAGCCTAAGGAAGAAGGGTGGGTGCGCGAGGCTGTTGAGAAGGAAGTAGATTTTGATCTTAATCGCACTAAATAAACCTTCATGGAAGCCAGGAAGAACTTTTTTGAGGCCTCTACCTCAAGAATTCAGGAGAAAATGCTAGAAACTAGTGTGACGCAAGAGGTAGATCCTTCGGTATTAACTATTCTGAGACCCTGTATGAAGTTATTGCGTGATAAGAAAGTGATAGAAGGGTTTCAAGAGTTAATAGAAAAGTGTGCTAATAAAGAAAAGACCCCTACTGAACAATGCACAGTAAGAAATATTGGTAAGCATAAGACGTGAACGGGGCACGAGATGACGCTGACTGCGCAGATAGGCGAATATGAATGGACCAGGTAATCTTGGATCTAGGGTTTGATGTGAATGTCCTGCCTAGGTAGACATGGGAAAGGATGGGGAGACCCGCGCTGCAGTGATCTCCTATTCAGTTGCGCATGGCGAATCAACAAAAGATTATCCCTATGGGGCGCTTATATGGTGTAACAGTAGACATTGAGGGTGCTAGCACGTTGGCTGGCTTTGAGGTCATTGAAATAGTGGATAGTACCCCATACCTCGCGCTACTAGGGATTGGCTGGGCTATTGATATGAACGTGGCAATCAACTTGAAGAAGCAGAAGATGATGTTTGGGAAGAAGTCACTCAGGGTTGTAGTGCCACTAGACCCTACAGAAGGAGTGCGTTATACTGAACCTGTTCGTAACTATGTAGAAAGTGACAATGATTTGGATTAGATATACAAGATAACAACATGAGATGAAGATTGGATTAATCCCACAACTGATGGATGAATTGTGTGCGATAGGGATAGCTCCCGCACCTCAGATTCAGAATAAGATCTTGAACTCTGGCAAAATCAGTTACATGAAGTATCTACACTCCGTTGCAATGTGATGACCAAGTTGCTGCGGTGTGTCTCGAATGAGGTAAGAAATCTTTCACATTATGATGGTTTGACTGATGTGGAGTTGTTTTTGGATGACTTTGAAAGGGAAGTACCGGAAGAACATTGCTTCCAGGCACTAGAATTGGCACTGCGTGCTACGCTTGCTCGTTGGTGGGGTACGTACAAGGAGAACTTTGTTGGATGGAAATAATACAAAAGAATGATGAAGTTAAGGTTTGGTTATGCTAATACTCGGATGACAGAAAAATACAATGGGAAGGATGATCCATGCGATCATTTGGCAAGATGGACTAAGGCCTTGGGAACAAAACCACAAACACAATGGGTGCACATTTTCTGTCATTTGGATACAATCCCAATGAACTGGTATTTGGAGATGGAGTTTCGCCATGGAATTGCTAAATGGGATATCTTAAGGGAGAGTTTTATATTAACTTTCAGCTTTGAGGATGGGTTTGAGAGCATTGATGAAGCGATCCAAGAGATAAAAGCTGCTATAATCAGAACACCAAAGTAATTGGTCTAGTGGGCTCAACCAAATTGGAGTACATAGCTGCCTCATGTGCTAGAATGTTACAATGTCACTGTTGAAGAAGATGAGGAATATCCACAAAATATTACCATTCGAGAGACCAAAGGACAATGCGTATTTGAAGAACTGAAGTTGGTGAACCCAAATATATCTAAACCTTTGAAAACTCAA
>APFE031278577.1:29951-59951 GCA_000404065.3 Pinus taeda
GCCCTTTGGAATTTTACTTAGGCATGTTGTATGTAAGCAAGGATTGATGGTGGACCTTGCGAATATCATTGTAATTGTGAATTTGGAAGCTCCTAGGAATGTGAAATAGCTGTGCACGAAATTGGGGCACACTGGGTATTACTAGAAGTTTATCAAGGCATATGATCAGATAACCGCACTAATGGAAAAATTATTAAAGAAAGATGCGATGTTTTGTTGGGATGAAGACTCTCAATGCATTTTGGATTTCTTGAAGAAAAATATGGTGACGACGCCTATTTTGGTGTTTTCAGATAGGAAGAAAGACTTCCATGTGCATGTCGATGCCTCTTGCATTGCGCTAGGAGAAGTATTAACACAAGCATGTGAGGGAGAGATTGATCATCCAAGAGATTTCGCGAGCAGAAAGTTTTCCAAAGCTAAGAAGAATTAATCCACTACAGAGCGTGAAGGGCTGATGATGGTCTACACTTTGTAAAGGTTCTGGCATTATTTATTCGGTGGACACTTCAAAATGTATATATATCACTCCGTGTTGATGTACCTGGTCAATAAGCCTATGTTGAGGGGGAAGATATGCTGAAGTAATTGTGAAGCCTGGAAGGTTGAATGCAGGACCAAACTCCCTATCTAGGATCAAAACAGGTGAAGAGCTGAATAATTTGGAGGAAGGACTGTCGGATGCAAAACTCTTTGCGGTACGTGTCGTGGATGATCATTTTTCCAATATCATTCAGTTTTTAACAATGGGAAAAATATGGAGGACTATTCTACTCAGAAAAAGAAGGAGTTATTAGTTCGCGCTATAGGTTTTTCGGTGATTGTGGGTCATTTGTATAAAATGGGAATGGATGAGATACTATGAAGGTATGTTCCTGTGTTTGAATGCACTAGTATCCTAGATGAAGCACATGGAGGAGTGGCAGGAGGTCACTATGTAGGAAAAGTGACTCTGCAGAAGATTTAATGCGATGGGTTATGGTGGCCAACATTATAGAAGGATTCTAAGGCATACTACATGGCGTGCGATGCTTGCCAAAGGATGGAGAAGCCTTCGCAAAGGGATGAATTTCCTTTAAATCCTTAGGTTTCATTGCAGGTATTTGATAAATGGGCCATTGACTTTATAGGTCCAATACAACCACCACGTAAGAAGAAGGGTGCACAGTATATGATTATTACAACTGAGTATTTAATTAGATGGGTAGAAGCACGAGAAGTGAAAGATTGTACAACTGCCACTGCTATGAAGTTCTTATTTGAATATGTATTCACACAGTTTGGATGCCCTAAGATATTGATGAGTGATAGGGGTACACATTTCTTGAATGAAACGATTAGCAAGACGCTTGAAGAATTCCAGGTTTGTCAACAAAAGAGCACGACCTATCACCCTTAGGCGAATGGAATGGTGGAAGCTTTTAACAAAATTTTGGTGAATGCATTGAAAAAGGTTTGCAACACGTAGAGAAATGATTGGGATATGCGCATCCCAGCAGTGCTGTGGGAATATAGGATGACTTGGAAGAAGTTGACAGGCCAAACAACAATCCAGTTGGTCTATGGAATTGAAGCAATAATTCCTATGGAGTATATTATGCCAAGCTTACATATTGCAAGTTTGACAGAGATGGCAAATCACGAGACCTTGGAGGAGCAGATCACACAACTCATAGAGTTAGACGAAAACCACTTTCTTCTAGGATTTAACCACCAAGTGAAAAAGGAATGCAAGAAAGCATGGCACGATAGGCATATTAAGTTGTGCACTTATAAGCAAGATGATTTAGTGTTGTTATATGATAGTAAGTTCACCAAATTTACAGGGAAATTTCAAATTCACTGGTTAGGGCCATATGTTGTTAACGATATAACGGATTGTGGTGGAGTTCAGCTCGCGAAGCTGAATGGAGAACTGCTTCCTGGGAAAGTGAATGAAAGTAGGCTGAAGTTGTACACATGGGATCCTGCCTCTACACAATGATTATAGGATAGCAGTATAGTCTTAGTAATGCAGGTAGTAGCAAGGGATTGCGGGACTATATACTACGCTGCCCGACAAGGTGAAAAACGTAGTAGGGAGGCTGCGTGACGAATGACAGGAGTGCGACAGGTGAAGCTGTGATGGATGAGCCATGCCATGGAGGATGGCGCCGAGAAGATGGGTCTAAAAGCAGCTGTTGGAGTTACTATTCATGATTTAATGACCAAAATTCCGTTAAGAGAAGTGGGTGGGTGCTATTTATGGTGAAAATGTTTGAAGATCTAACACCAAAGACACATTTATGATCAACAATTAGAGGGAACAGTCAAATTTAAATTCAAAACCCTCTATAAATTGAGCAGGTTGGTTTGCCAAAGAAAACTTTGCCATCTGAGAATTGTCTGTGAGTTGTGCTATCTTGAGTTTATGAGTCATCAGTTTTTGGTGGACTTAGATTCTAGCTCAATATTTGCCACCTTACATGAGTGGAGCTAGAATATCATTCTTGCCAGTCAGTTCAAAAGCCACTATTTCTCAAGCAGAAGGACCTGATAATGTGTCTATGATATTTATGCCCAATATGACTAAGACACCGAGGTTGCCTAGGCTGAAGCAATCGGCTGCCAAGGAGAAGAAGAAGAAACCTATGCCAATGAGACATCCACCAAGGAAGAATCCAGAGGTTCAATAGAAGGAGAAGAAGGGTAAATGACTGGAGAAAGTTGTGGACTCGGAGGAAGAAGAATTCCAAGGAGTGGAGGAATTGGATGTTGAGGAGGTCAAGCCTACCACACAGCTCCTGGAGTATATCCCTCTGTGGAAAGGGAAGGCCAAAGTTATGAAAGACATGGATTCCAGGAAGTTTACAATCTCGACACCCCTGTTTCTAGAACAGATGGAATTTGAAGGCACAACCTTAGTGTGAATTCAAGTGCTGAAGATGGAGGATTGGGATCTCGTGGACCATGAGAAATTCCTGCATTTGGAAACTAGAAAGTACATGATGCAGATTTACTACGAAGAGACTAGGGTTATGTGGTTGGACTCCATGAAGTGGGTCAGAGGTGTTGAGCAAGCTGGGTTGCTGCACATGCTCTACATACTGCATTTTCACAGATCAATAATCAACACGGTCTGTGTGTGCCATATTCTTGTGCTGATGCATAATGGGTGCCTATGGCTTGGGGAGCCCATCCTGCTCACAGATATGATAAGTCATAAGATAACGATGCTGTCCTACAAGGGAGTAGGCACTGCCAAGGAATTTGGAGGGAAAACTGGAGAAAAGGAGTTCTCTGATAAGATGAAGGCAAAATTTGGTCTTGTAAAGAAGTCGCGTGGATATTCTATCCGCTTAATTCAGGACCGGGGGTGCAGTTTTCCACCCAAATACTTCCAGGATAAATTATGAGGAAATGCCACATGGACAAAGTTCCGGCTCTGGCGTATCATTAGTTTCCCAGTGCACGAAGGGAGTACAATACAGTTGGGCGAAGTATTTGTGCAAGGAGTTCCTCACGAAGTGTCGTGAATATTAGGAGGAGAGCAAGCCGTTCCATTATGCATGGCTACTATTTTCTATTGTTTTAGTAGTTTGGCGATTGTTGGAGGATGGTGAGTTTCCCCTGCAACCAGAAGATTTACTAGAAGCACCGAAGTTTGCTTCACTTTGGGCAATGAAGGATCCAGAGAGGATTAAGGAATCAAAAGTCTTATGGATATTGATGGAGATGGACCTAAGGACAGTTATCAGTCAGCGACAAAGGTTTTCCCAAATATTATTTGAGCAGTTGACGACCTTCATGGAGTTCAAGGCCTATTTTCACCACGTTTCAATCAAGGCGCGGAAGGACCCAAAGCATCTTTGGCACAAGCTACCATATTTAGTATAAGAAACAGATGTACAAGAGATCACGGGGAGTTGGCTGTTGGAGTGGTGCGAACCCACGAAGCTTGGTGTAGGGACTAGTAAGGGGGCTGAAATCTCTACGATGCAGTCGACTGCTACGCTGAAGTGAAAAGAAGCAGCTTAGAAGGCAGCATGAGCTCTGGTTGAGAAGAAGAAGAAAGAAGTTGATGCTAAGGAAGCTAATAAAAAAGAGCGCACTACGAAAGAGCGTGCCGAGGTAGAGCTAACTGGTACCGAAGAAATTGAAGACTCAGCTTCCAAGCATACAGATGAGCAGGAAATATCAGGACATGAAGGAGGTGGTGGAGAGGGGCAAAGCACTCCCTTCACCTTGAAGAAGCATGGAAAGGAGCAGATTGTTGTGCCCCAAAATAACAATAAATCCGACAAGAAGACACGTATCGACCCGATGGTCCTTACAGAAGGGGATCTCAATGAGATAGGTGACAAGATCAAAGATACCACAACCGAGTTGTGGCAACATTTCGATCTACAATACATGCACACGTTGGGGAGCGTCCAGAAGGATCTGCGCGAGTTGCAGATCCAGACCAGCAAGATTCAAGCAAGTGTTGGGCAAGAAAGCATGGTGCAAGTGAGCTTGGCACAAGGAAGTGGGATAATAGCAGAATTAGAACAAACTTTGAACCTCAGAGTCATACCTTTACCCAAAGGATCGATCCACGTGGAGTGAGATGAGGATCGTGCTATGTTAAGTACAGTGAAGGATATGGGAGTCAACTTGGCCGCGCTGCCACTTCATACCCTCCACGTGTTGCATCAGGGGGTTTTAGATGAGTTAAGGATCAGAGAGCAGCGCACCCTCACAGTCATTAATGAGTTCAAAGTCAACAATGAAAAAATGTTTGTGGAGAAAGATAAGGATATGAAGGAAAAGGAGGAGTCGCAGACGCGAATTTAGAGCCTGGAGACAACAATAAAGTAGGCTTGTAAGACAGCTCTAGAATTGAACATCTTAGAAGATGTTGCAGCTACAACAAAAGTAAAAAAAATTTCTTCTGCATTCTGTTAGGGCCTAAATCTACCTCAGGTTGAGAATGGCAGGCTTAGGGTAACATCAAACCACGCTTAAGTTGGTAGCTAGCCCTACCAGGTTAGGGGAGGGCTCTCTCCTTGTCAATATCAGGAAAATATGATCAATAAAGCTTGAGATGACTGATGTAAAGACTAATTTTAGGCTAGGTTTATGCTCAGATGAGTTTGATTGAATTTGATGATGGTTTGCTAGCTCAAATGTGAAAGGCAAATCTGGGTCCGGGGAATGGACTCAGTCTTGCAGAGGTTTCTATGGGGTGAGGTAGGAAAATGCTTTAGTACTTTAAATTGAATGAGATGGAGAGTCTTAAGACTGGTGAGGAGTTGAAGAGGGCATGAGAGTCTCAGGGATCCTCTTTAAACAGCTGAAAACATAAATAACTAAACAAACCCAAGGTAGAGCACTACAAACATCAATGAATTCTACCTTTATCCTTGTTTCATTTAGTTAAGATGAATAGAGAGAGATGATGACATACATAAACACATGTAAACTTGCATTACATAAGGAAAAATAATACCAAATCAAGTTGCCACAAGAATCCCATACAATGCTGCAAACCCTGGTCTATTCCTTTTCCGAACTGCAGAAATGAATTTACAATAATGCTCAAAGCATTCACAAGAGTCCAACATTTACCAATGACTGAAAAACTACTAGATATAGGCAACAAACAACTCATGATAGACTTTAGGGGTTGAATTCATGAGTTTAGGAGCTGTTTCAACAAGATCTAAACTAAGAACTGAAAAGTAGGCAGTGGAACAACTTGCCTCTAAAACCTAGGAAACTGATTCATTCAGTTTCAAACTACCTTTCCATAATGTATCTACCTCCATGAGTGAATTTTTAGCATTTTTACATCAAAGTCTAGAAAGTTACATAAAATTACATCACGAGTCTGACTATGAGAGAGAGAGAAAAATCAAATTGAGAAAAATCTAGGTGAACAAACAGAGTTTTTTTGGCAAAAAAGTCAATTTTCCATCATGTGCACCACGCCACTGTCCCTGCGCCTAGCACCTTTTTGCAGATGATTTTGGAGGCCTTATCGTGCACCAAATTTGTTGCAAGTTGGCTTGTTGGAAAGGTCTATCTGTCTACTTTCCAGAACAGGTGGAATTTATGAATGTGGTGTCCATTTTCCCCTCCAAAAGTGAGTTCTCCCAACATTGCTTCCTGTGTGGCCAAAAAGGGGCAGAAAGCGCATTTTTGAGGTGTTTTTGACCCTTTTGGAAGCTCAAAACTTGACAAAAATTCTTGGCCATTTGTGGGCATTCATATTTTTGCATGAGGAATCCAAAAATGCTGAGTTTTCCTTCAAAGGAGGTCCCTAGCAAAAGCGCGCGCCAGGTGGCGTGGCACACCAGGGAAAAAAACCCGTGTTTTGCTCCAAAAATTCAAAATTGACAAAAAGTATCCCAAATTTCTTGAAATTTCGGCTGAGTGACCTGTATCAAGTGTTATGTTGGGGTAAAGAAGCCTCCGCCAAGATCTTGAGCTTATCTTTCTCTTTCTTCCTCCTCAAAGTTTTCCTCAACTTGGCCTTTAAAGTCATAATTCTTGCTTTGCAACTTTTGTTTCTTGCCAAATAATGAAAATCCATGGGCCGAAACATGTCCTTCTCCTTGTTAGCCTTTTCCAGCAGCTTCTCCAAGTGCATGTTCATATTCACCAACCAAGACTCCTTGTCATCCTCTATCTCTTGTTCAATGGAATTCAAAGTGACATGGTCCTCTTCGTCATTTGCTTCTTCAGTTTCAACATTTCTAGCTCCATTAGGCTTTGCTTATCCTCCAACTATTTGTTTTCTTTCTTGTTTGTCATATATATCATCCTCGTGCATCTTCTCTTTGTCTTTGCTTTGCTACTTATCATAGTAATATTCACTATCCCTTTCCATTATTTTCCCTTGGTTTTGAAAAATGTGATTATATATGAATGGTTTGTGGATAATAGTATGGAATAGGATGGAGGAATGGAATGGGCAGAGTGTATGGGGAAGGGAGTGTGGAAATGTATGTATGAACAGGTTTTAGGGATGTGATTAGGGTTTAGGGAGTGAATAGGATAAGTGTGTAGGGTTTTAGGGAGAGTGTGTAGGGTTTGGTGATGTGAGTAGGGCTTGTAGGGTTTGGGGATAGTAGGAATTAGGTATTAGGATTTAGAGATGCCAATTCGGGTTTGGGAGCAGTGGGATTAGGTATTAGGGTTTTTAGTTTTGGGGATAGGGAAATAGATGAATGTGAATGAAAGAGGGAAAGGGGAAATGAGATGAGTGAAATGTAGTGAAGGGGAATGTAACTGATGCAAGGGGAGCAAACAACAACAATGACAACTTTGAAACCCTAAACAGTTTTTTGAATGTGACTATGCAACAAACTAGGGTTTTCCTTTTCACCTATTTACACACCATGAATGATGATAAAAACTTTTTCAATGGAACTATGGAATGCTTCACTTACTTTTGGAATGAAGATTGCACAAATTTGGAGCTTGGCGGAATGATTTGAGTGAAATTCGGGATAAGCAAGCAGGTGCGCCACGCCAAGGAACAGGTGCGTAGTGCCTTTTTGTAGACCTGTTTTGGAGGCCTTCCCAGTGTCCAAATTGGGTGTGGGATAGTTCGTTGGAAATATTATTGAGTCTAATTTCCAACACAACTTGAATTTTTCAATTTGGAGTTCATTTTCCCTGTCAAAAGTCAAATCTCCTAAAACTGTTCAAAATGTGTAAAATGAGGCTGCCTAAAGGTAGAGTGCCGTTGCAGTCAACTTTTGAAGGTCTTCCTCAACTCCAAATTGAGATCATGATAGCACATTGGAAATAAATTTGTGTCTAGCTATCATGTGACTCATCATGAAAGTCATTTGGCCAACCAAGCTAGGAGAAATCTTGATTTTCCCAAGGTCACTTTAGAGGTACATCAATTCTCCTGAGGCAACTATAGTTTTGACATTTCTCTAAAACCATGATACCCGTGTAAAAAGTGAAGGAGATTTTTCTTCCTTGGCCTATTTTGGACAAAAACCTCTCTCAGTTTTCCCAAATTCATCTTTCCATGCTCAGAAGCATCATTTGAGTAAAACCTACCCCAATGTGTGGAATAGGGGATTTGTCAAAATTAGGCGAAATGAAGGGGATATGGGGCTTCTAAATTCTTGAGAAAATTTGGGGAAGTAGGGAGGGATGTTAGGAAGTAGGGGAAAGTGTAATTTCAAAGATTGAGTGAGGGGAAGGGGTCAAAAATGGCAAAACACAGGCCTAGCCTAGAAAATTGTCAAATTGTAGCAAGAAACTAAGGTTTGTGCGAAAATGAGGAATTTGAGGGATATTAGTGATGGGAAGTGTTTAATAAGGTACATTAAGGATAGGGGAAGGTGTATGAACATCAGGACACAAGTTTTTTTATGATTTTACCATCCAAGAGAAATTACCTTCATAACCCTAGGAGAGGGAACCCTTGGAACCTGACATGATGATGAAAACCCTCCGAATGATGGTACACTTAGCTGAATGGTGACGTGGACCGACATTTGGAAAAATTTGAAAGGAGTGAACACAAAACCTAGACCTAATACCTAGTGACCAAATTTTACTTGAAGACTCACTGAAATAACAAAATTTGACCTTGACACCTTAAAATCACTTTGTAAGAGCATGTTTGATCACTGGTGGAAGGCTTCAAAGACTAATACTAACATTGGCTCCAATGGGGATGGTAGCTCCTTGGAGGTGCCAAGAATTGCAGATCTTTAGGAGAGCAGACCAGTGCCTTCATCCATTGGGCAATGGAGTCAATAACTTCAAAACACCCAAAAACCAATTACTATGAAACTTTGACTCAAGACTCATAGTTGAACTGACTAATTCAAAACTAAAACAAGACTCTCAAAAGCTGAAACTGGACACTCAGCTGAAACTATCTTTAAACTGAATGAAACAAAAAATGACTCAAGACCTAAACACAATTGAAAAACTGGAAAATATGCTCAAAATGGAGCTTATTCAATACAACCTACTCTAGTTGTTCCATTCATCACCTGATCAAGTGAAATGAAACAACCAATGCAACCAGGTAAGCATTCTGGTTGTTGTTTGCATTCTCTACAAGTGCTTGCTTATGAACAACAAGAGAGAACTACTGAAAGGTAACTTCCATGACAACTTGGAAATAGATTCGTTGAATGATATGGATTCTCTATGCGCCTCCAAAAGCACTGCATAAGGATCTTGAAGTTCATGCACATTGGGACTTAGCTCATCCAATGGATTACTTCTCTTCTCCTCATACCATGAATGCAAACTTTGATTTGAGCTTTGTGATGAGACTCCTGCTGAAAATGACAAAGAAACCAACTCCCAGATCAAGTTCATATGAATACATGTTTCAAGCTCACATGTAGTCAATGGAGAAGGACTTTTACCGCAGACATCATCCAACACATCAGCTATTGGATTGTGAAAAACTTGGAAAGACTACTGCAACCCATTTTCTATTGGTTCCGATGAGATTACATGATTTTCCACATGTTGCTCATTTGAAGATATACAATGCAAATTCTCCTTCAAAAAATGAATGATTCAAAACAGAAAGGTATGGAATCATCTTGCATCATTTGATCATACGTGCCAGCTTCCAAGTCTTCATCTGCAACTTGAAAATCAATGGCATTCGAGGGCTAAAAATCTGGATATGAGAAGTCTTGAACAAGGATTTCATTGTCCTCAAGATGATCCAGATCAAAACTTGTCAGCAATTTATTTCTGATTGCATGAAAGTTGTCTCTGACGAACTGAAACGAAACAAAACAAAAATGCAAAGATCGTTCACTTACTTCAAAATTTGCTGCACTTTCCTCCTCATTTCCATAGCTAATATGTATCGTTTTATCACTGTATTCGAGCTACTGAAAGTGAACTTCCTCCTCCCACAAACTAGCTATATTCGTTTGCAAGATTAGCTTCTGTTTGGAGAACATAATCATCATCATACTGATCAAATTGAGGCAAATCATTAGTATAAAATACATCATCAAGCATACATGTCATATCAACAGATCTCTCTTCTCCAAGATGATCTATAAAACTATCATTATCTGATCTATGACAACTGGGATAAGAAAGAAAATGTTTTAGATCAACCACTTGTTGTTCTTCAATTAGCGAGCCATGGTCTTGAACATCATACTCATTCCTTGCGGTGATCTTTTGCATCATCTCTTCCACTGCACTTACCAAAATGTCAAGCTTTACCTCTAAAGATGCCAATTCCTCTTGATCTATGTTTTTCATCTCTTCTTCCTTCAACTTTGCCCTTCTGATCAACAAATGAGCCTTTACATCTACTGCACTATTCTACATCTCTTCAAGTGTTGCAAGGTTCCTTTCTCTCAGCTGAAACTCCATTTTTGGATCAAAGGCTTCTGAGTAGTGCAAGAGAGCAGATCGAGGAGGAGGCCTTATATTAGCTGGCATTGAAAAATAGACTTTGTTAAACCTGGCAGAAAATTGTTGTACTGTCTCCCCTGGCAATCTTTTCAGCTGGTTATACTCTTCTATAATCAAGAAAGGGTTTTGTCTGATCATCCACCTATTGAGGAAAACTTTGACAAACTACTGGAAATCTAAGATGCTCCCATCAGGCGGGGTTTGAAACAAACTCTTGACTTTCCCTTACAAAGAAAGAGTAAAAAGCCTTATACTGGCATATTCTTCATCAACTTCAAAAAGGTCAAGAAAAGACTCAAATTTAGTACGTGTCTCTCAGCAGTGATGTTGTCGCATTCACCATCAAATCTTGGTAGATATAGGTCATGCTATTTAGGGAAACCATGGGATATAGGAGGTAAAATTAGAGGCTTGTATCAATCTGGAATTTTACAAGGTATAGGGGTATGTACAAAAAGTATAGAATCAGTCTTGGTCTCTTGAGGCTCATCAGTTTGAAGACGGTCATCACAAGATTCGGGAAAAGGGTCTTGATCAAGCTCAAAGGCGTGCAAATCTTTGGTATTCACAATCTTTAAAGGGAAGGAATCAAATGCAGGCCGAGGATCTTTTATCAAATACAATATACTTTGTAAAGCCTTCTTGACATTCTTGGGAAAAGAGAAGAAATAATTTATAACAAAGAACAAAATGTCTTGGATGAAATTCCAATTTGAATAACTGAGCTTTCCATATTGTCCTTTCATGTTTTTGCTGGTCAGGTTCATCCTCTAGTGGATTCTTTGGATCTGATCTCGAAAATTATTTGGAATCACTAGGTGAATGATTTCAGCCTTTCGGTGTCTGATCGTTGTCCACCATCAACAATCAGATCTGAACTTGATACATGTACTGGGGCAATTTGCAAGTCAGATGTTCAGTTCATAAACTAAACCGGAGATTGGCTGAAGCAACATTCATCTACTTATGCACTCACAAAGCAAGAGCAGTTCAAAGGCTACCTGGCTAACTTCAGTCCCCATATACACTTTAAAAAGCAAACAACATTAACAAACAAACAAAATTGTCTTCCCCAGTATGGTTTCCACTATGATAGGGCCTAAATCTACCTCAGGCTGAGAAAGGCAAGTCTAGGGTAACATCAAACCATGTTTAACTTGGTAGCTAGCCCTACCAGGTCAGGAAAGGGCTCTCTCCTTGTCAATCTCAGGAAAATATGATCAATAAAGCTTGAGATGGCTGATGTAAAGACTAATTTTAGGCTAGGTATATGCTCAGAGGAGTTTGATTGAATTTGATGATGGTTTGCTGGCTCAAATGTGAAAGGTAGATTTGGGTCCAGGGAATGGACTTAGTCTTACAGAGGTTTCTATGGGGAGAGGTAGGCAAATGCTTTAGTACTTTAAATTGAATGAGATGGAGAGTCTTAACACTGGTGAGGAGTTGGAGAGGGCATGAGAGTCTCAGGGATCCTCTTCAAACAGATGAAAACATAAATAACTAAACAAACCCAAGGTAGAGCATTGCAAACATCAATGAATTCTACCTTTATCCTTGTTTCATTTAGTTAAGATGAACAGAGAGAGATGATAACATACATAAACACATGTAAACTTGAATTACAGAAGGAAAAACAATACCAAATCAGGTTGCCACAAGCATCCCATAAAGTGCTGCAAACCCAGGTCTATTCCTTTGCCGAACTGCAGAAATGAATGTACAATAATGCTCAAAGCATTCACAAAAGTCCAACCTTTACCAATGACTAAAAAACTACTAGATATAGGCAACAAACAACTCATGCTAGGCTTTGGAGGTCGAATTCATGAGTTTAGGAGCTATTTCAACAAGATCTAAACTAAGAACTGAAAAGTAGGCAGTGGAACAACTTGCCTCTAAAACCTAGGAAACTGATTCATTCAGTTTCAAACTACCTTTTCATGACGTATCTACCTCCATGAGTGAATTTTTATCATTTTTACATCAAATTCCATCAAGTTACATCAAATTAAATCATGATTTTGACAATGAGAGAGAGAAAAGTCAAACTGAGAAAAAACTAGGCGAAGAAACAAAGTTTTTTGGCCAAAAAATCAATTTTCCATCCTGTGCGTCGTGCCACTGTCCCTGTGCGTAGTGCCTTTTTGAAGTTGATTTTGGAGGCCTTCCCGTGCACCACATTTACTCCCAGTGGGCTTGTTGGAAGGGTCTATCTGTCTACTTTCCAGAACACATGGAATTTATGAATTTGGTGTCCATTTGCCCCTCCCAAAGTGAGTTCTCCCAACACTGCTTTTTGTGTAGCCAAAAAGGGGCAGAAAGGGCATTTTTGAGTTGTTTTTTACCCTTTTGGAAGCTCAAAACTTGACAAAATTTCTTGGCCATTTGTGGAAATTCATATTTTTGCATGAGGAATCTAAAAATTCCATGTTTTCCTTCAAAGGAGGTCCCTAGCAAAAGCGCGCATCGGGTGGCGCGGCACACTAGGCAGAAAAACCTGTGTTTTGCTCCAGAAATTTAAAATTGAAAAAAAGTATCTCAAATTTCTTGAAATTTTGGCTGAGTGACCTACATCAAGTGCTATGTTGGGCTAAAGAAGCCTCAGCCAAGATCTTGAGCTTATCTTTCTCTTTCTTCCTCCTCAAAGTTTTCCTCAACTTGGCCTTTAAAGTCCTAATTCTTGCTTTGCAACTTTTGTTTTTTGCCAAATAATGAAAAGCCATGTGCTGCAACATGTCCTTCTCCTTGTTAGCCTTGTCCAACAGCCTCTCCAAGTGCATGTTCAACTTCTCCAGCAAAGACTCCTTGTCATCCTTGTCTAGCAGCCTCTCCAAGTGTATGTTCATCTTCTCCAACCAAGACTCCTTGTCATCCTCTATCTCTTGTTCAATGGAAGTCAAAGTGACATGGTCCTCCTCGTCATTTTGCTTCTTCAATTTCAACATTTCTAGCTCCATTAGGCTTTGCTTATCCTCCAACTGTTTGTTTTCTTTCTTGTTTGTCATCTATATCATCCTCATGCATCTTCTCTTTTCCTTTTGTTTGCTTCTTATCATAGTAATATTCACCCTGTCAAAAATCAAATATCCCAAGACTGGTCAAAATGTGCAAAATGAGGCTACTTAAAGGAATAGTGTTGTTGCAGTCAACTTTTGAAGGTCTTCCTCAATTACAAAGTGAGCTTATTATAGCTCATTGGAAATCTCTTTGTGTCTAGTTATCATTTGACTCATCAAGCAAGTCATTTGGCCAACCAAGCTAGGCGAAATCTTGATTTTCCCAAGGTCACTTCAGAGGTGTATCAATTCTCCAAAGGCAACTGTATTTTTGACATTTCTCTAAAACCATGTGACCTGTGTAAAAATTGAAGGAGTTTTTTCTTTCTTGGTCTATTGTGGACAAAAACCTCTCTCTGTTTTCCCAAATTCATCTTTCCTTGCTCAGAAGCATCATTTGAGTAAAACCTACCCCGATGTGTGGAACAGGGGATTTGTCGAAATGAAGTGAAATGAAGTGGATAAGGGGCTTCTAAATTCTTGAGAAAATTTTGGGAAGTAGGGAGGGATGTTAGGAAGCAGGGAAAAGTTTAATTTCAAAGATTGAGTGAGGGGAAGGGGTCCAAAAGGGCAAAACACAGGCCTAGCCTAGAAAATTGTCAAATTGTAGCAAGAAACTAGGGTTTGTGCGAAAATGAGGAATTTGAAGGATATCAGTGATGAGAAGTGTTTAATAAGGTACATTAAGGATAGGGGAAGGTGTATGAACATCAAGAAACAAGTTTTTTTGATGATTTGACCATCTAAGATAAATTACCTTCAAAACCCTTGGAGAGGGAAATGAGCCTTACCTAGGCATATCTGAAGCATGAACAAGGTGTAAAATGACCCATTGAAACCTGAAATGATGTTGAAAACCCTTTTAATGATGGTACACTTAGCTGAATGGTGAAATGGACCGACATTTGGACAACTTTGAAAGGAGTGAACACAAACCCTAGACCTAATACCTAGTGACCAAATTTTACTTGAAGACTCACTAAAATGACAAAATTTGACCTTGACACCTTAAAATCACTTTGTAAGAGCATGTTTGATCACTGGTGGAAGGCTTCAAAGACTGATACTAACATTTGCTCCAATGGGGATGCTAGCTCCTTGGAGGTGCCAAGAATTGTAGATCTTTGGGAGAGCAGACCAGTGCCTTCATCCATTGGGAAATGGAGTCAATAACTTCAAAACACTCAAAAACCAATTACTATGAAACTTTGACTCAAGACTCATAGTTGAACTAAATAATTCAAAATTGAAACAAAACTCTCAAAAGATGAAACTAGGCACTCAGCTAAAACTATCTTTAAATTCACTGAAAAAAAAATGACTCAAGACCTAAACACAACTGACAAACTAGAAAATATGCTCAAAATGGAGCTTATTCAATACAAGCTACTCTAGTTGTTCCATTCATCACCTGATCAAGTGAAATGAAACAACTAGTGCAACCAAGTAAGCATTCTGGCTACTGTTTGCATTCTCCACAAGTGCTTGCTTATGAACAATAAGAGAGAACTACTGAAAGGCAACTCCCATGACAACTTGGAAATAGATCCGTTGAATGATATGGATTCTCTATCCACCTCCAAAAACACTGCATAAGGATCTTGAAGTTCATGCACACTGTGACTTAGCTCATCCAATGGATTACTTCTCTTCTCCTCATACCATGAATGAAAACTTTGATCTGAGCTTTGTGATGTGACTCTTGCTAAAAATGACAAAGAAACCAACTTCTAGATCAAGTGAGAGAGATAAAAGTCAAACTGAGAAAAAACTAGGTGAAAAAATAAAGTTTTTTTGGCAAAAAAGTCAATTTTCCATCCAGTGTGTCGCGCCATTGTCCCTGTGTGTAGTGCCTTTTTGCAGCTGATTTTGGAGGCCTTCCCTTGCACCAAATTTGCTCCAAGTTGGATTTTTGGAAAGGTCTATCTATCTACTTTCTAGAATAGGTGGAATTTATGAATTTGGTGTCCATTAGCCCCTCCAAAAGTGAGTTCTCCCAACACTGCTTCCTGTGTGGCCAAAAAGGGGTAGAAAATGCATTTTTGAGGTGTTTTTAACCCTTTTGGAAGCTCAAAACTTGACAAAATTTCTTGGCCATTTGTGGGAATTTATATTTTTGCATGAGGAATCCAAAAATTATCATGTTTTCCTTCAAAGGAGGTCCCTAGCAAAAGCGTGCGCCAGGTGGCGCGACACACCAGGCAGTAAAACCTGTGTTTTGCTCCAAAAATTCAAAATTGACATTTGGGCCGAGTGACCTGCATCAAGTGCTATGTTGGGCTAAAGAAGCCTCAACCAAGATCTTGAGCTTATCTTGCTCTTTCTTCCTCCTCAAATTTTTCCTCAACTTGGCCTTTAAAGTCCTAATTCTTGCTTTGCAACTTTTGCTTCTTGCCAAATAATGAAAAGCCATGTGTTGCAACATGTCCTTCTCCTTGTTAGCCTTGTCTAGCAGCCTCTCCAAGTGCATGTTCATATTCTCCAACCAAGACTCCTTGTCATCCTTGTCTAGTAGCCTCTCCAAGTGCATGTTCATCTTCTCCAACCAAGACTCCTTGTCATTCTCTATCTCTTGTTCAATGGAAGTCAAAGTGACATGGCCCTCTTCGTCATTTTGATTCTTCAGTTTCAACATTTCTAGCTCCATTAGGCTTTGCTTATCCTCAAAATGTTTGTTTTCTTTCTTGTTTGTCATCTATATCATCCTCATGCATCTTCTCTTTGCCTTTGCTTTGTTGCTTATCATAATCATATTCACTGTCCCTTTCCATTGTTTTCCATTGGTTTTGAAAAATGTGATTATATATGAATGGTTTGTGGATAATATTATTGAATAGGATGGAGGAATGGAATGGGCAGAGTTTATGGGGAAGGGAGTGTGGAAATGTATGTATTAACAGGGTTTAGGGAGTGAGTAGGATAAGTGTGTAGGGTTTTAGGGAGAGTGTGTAGGGTTTTAGGGAGAGTGTAGGGTTTGGTGATGTGAGTAGGGCTTGTAGGGTTTGGGGATAATATGAATTAGGTATTAGGATTTAGAGATGCCAATTAGGGTTTGGGAGTAGTGGGATTAGGTATTAGGATTTTTAGTTTTTGGGATAGGGGAATAGATGAATGTGAATGAAGAGGGAAGGGGGAAATGAGATGAGTGAAATGTACTGAAGGGGAATGTAATTGATGTAAGGGGAGCAAACAACGACAATGATAACTCTGAAACCCTAGACTGTTTTTTGAATGTAACTGTGCAACAACTAGGGTTTTCCTTTTCACCTATTTACACACCATGAATGATGATCAAAACTTTTGCAATGGCACTATGGAATGCTTCACTTACTTGTTGAATGAAGATTTCACAAATTTGGAGCTTGGCATAATGATTTGAGTGAAATTTGGGCTAAGCAGGTAGGTGCGCCACGCCAAGGAATAGGTGCGTAGCACATTTTTGCAGACCAGTATTGGAGGCCTTTCCTATGTCAAAATTGGGTGCAGGATAGCTTGTTGGAAATATTACTGAGTCTACTTTCCAAAACAAATTGCATTTTTCAATTTGGAATTCATTTGCCTTGTCAAATGTCAAATATCCCAAGACTGGTTAAAATGTGCAAAATGAGGCTGCCTAAAGGCAGAGTGATATTGCAGTCAACTTTTGAAGGTCTTCCTCAACTCCGAATTGAGCTCATGATAGTTTATTAGAAATCTCTTTGTGTCTGGTTATCATTTGACTCATAAAGCAAGTCATTTGGCCAACCAAGCTAGGAGAAATCTTGATTTTCCCAAGGTCACTTCAAAGGTGCATCAATTTTCCTGAGTCCACTGTATTTTTGACATTTTTCTAAAACTATGAGACCTGTGTAAAAAGTGAAGGAGGTTTTTCTTCCTTGTACTATTGTGGAAAAAAACCTCTCTCATTGTTCCCAAATGCATCTTTCCTTGCTCAGAAGAATCATTTGAGTAAAACCTACCCTGATGTGTGGAACAAGGGATTTGTCGAAATGAAGCGAAATGAAGGGGATAAGGGGCTTCTAAATTCATGAGAAACTTTTTTGGAAGTAGGGAGGGATGTTAGGAAGCAGGAGAAAGTGGAATTTCAAATATTTAGTGAGGGGAAGGTGTCCAAAAGGGAAAAACACAGGCCTAGCCTAGAAAATTGTCAAATTGTAGCAAGAAACTAGGGTTTGTGCGAAAATGAGGAATTTGAGGGATATCAGTGATGGGAAGTGTTTAATAAGGTAAATTAAGGATAGGAGAAGGTGTATGAACATTAGGACACAAGTTTTGTTGATGATTTGACCATCCAAGAGAAATTACCTTCAAAACCCTAGGAGAGGGAAATGAGCCTTACCTAGGCATAATTGAAGCATGAACAAGGTGTAAAATGACCCATTGGAATTTGACATGATGACGAAAACCATTTGAATGATGGTACACTTAGTTGAATGTTGACATGAACTGACATTTGGACAACTTTGAAAGGAGTGAACACAAACCTTAGACCTAATACCTAGTGACCAAATTTTACTTGAAGACTCACTGAAATGACAAAATTTGACCTTGACACCTTAAAATCACTTTGTAAGAGCATGTTTGATCACTGGTGGAAGGCTTCAAAGACTGATACTAACACATTCCACGCGTCGAAGGATGAGCTTGACAGAGTAACATTCGATTTCCAGATGAATATATTAGAACTATAGCTGAAGTTGCAGCCCACCACTCCACCAGAGGTTAGGGAACAACGCAGAGCAATGATCAAAGAAAATATGGGCACATTGGATACCATAGTCATAGACTGTGCAATGATGTTTGACCAAGCCATGGAGTTGTGGACGAACTTGCAGGAGGACCCAAATTTTTCAGTGGCTAAAAACATATGTTTGGGAGACACAATGCAAGTATGATGAAGTCCGAGCAATTACGTGCACTTTGGCACTAGCACAACACCTTGTGGGTCACGAAGTTGCAGGAAGGCAAGAAACTACAAGCACAGGCAAAAGAATTACAGAGAAAAGAGGCCCTTCTAAAGGCTAGATTACAACTGTGGATAGAGGAAGCCTGCCAACTTACTTTACCGCTTTAGGATAAGTTAAAGGTACTGCAGAAGACACAGAGAAAAATGCACCTAGCATTGGAAGGCCTAGCAACAAAGAAGTTGGTAGAGGAAGTGCAGTAGATTGTAGTGTAGAGTGATGCTGATATCACAACATTAATGTTGAGATAAGTGGCCTCCACAGCTAGATCGAGGCACCAGCCGAGTGACTGGAGGGAGAGTCACCATATTTGTGTTGGAAGCCTGTTGGGATAGGGCCCCTAGGGTCAGTTTTAGGGTTAATTTAACCCAATTTTGTAAAAGGTTTTGTAAAGAATGTAAAGTCTCTGTGAAATGTGGATGCGGAGCGCGCATCTAGATAGGAGTCAAAGGGGATTTAGCTCCTTGTTTGGGTAAGTAGTAGGTCAGTTGTTGAGACTCACCCATGGTTCGCAGACCATGGTATTGTATTGGAAAATACATACATACACACACACACACACACACACATATATATATATAGTTGAGTCATAGCTAGTCTAAGAGGTCGTTAAGAATAACTATGTCAAGTTAGAGATTGTTTTGGGAAAGTGCTAAGGCAGGAAGGCTCCGCTTCCTATACTTAGGTGAAAGGGGGAGGCTCCTACAATTGAGTGTGTAGGAGGCCTTGGTAAGTCCACAATTGAGTGCGTAGACCCCTGCAGCTGAGTGTGTAGGACGAAGAAGTCTGTAAATTGAACGATAGAACTGAATAAAGGCTAATTTTGAAGAAATATCTTGCATTTGAGTATTATTGTTAATTATGTTTATTTTATGTTATGTCACTGAATAATATGTTTTTTATGGAATAATGTATAAATTTTGCGCGAATCTACTAAATCTATCATATTTATACATGACTTAAGTAGTTATCTGTTTCTGCGAAGTTAAGGGTTAATTCTGTTATGATTTCTGGAGAATTGGATAGATCTGGGTGAAGGCAGATCTAGGGTTATTAATTAGTGTGCAAAAGTGGATAGTTTGCCTCTTTAGAGTCTGCAAAGACTGATTGCAGACCTTCGTGAAGGTCTAGAAGCCATTTTACTAGAGTTAAAGTATCATGCCATAGAAGAATACAGATCTATGAGAAGGTAGATCTAAGCTACAAGGGATTCAAACCGCTTATCACACTATCTCTGGATGTAGAAACTTGGTTCTAACATCTCCCAATACTACTTCAGGTGAGACTGCAGCCTGTGCTATGCAAGTTGTTGCCAAAAGGGCCAACAATTAGGTTTTTTTTGGTTGGCACGATCAAATGTAAACCTGGGTTAGGCCCCCTTAAGCCAACACTGAAATCCATCCAAATAGTCAAAATATGGTCCTAAAACATGCCCAATACATGTCCAAAATTACTCCACCATATATAAGTATACATAGAAAAGTAACATTAAATATATAATCTCCCAGTCATATGGGTATTTTATCAGAGTAAAACAAATACAGATAGAATTTATAACCAATCTTGTTAATTCTGCTATTTCAAGGCATCTATGAAAGGCCTATAATAATATTATGACAAATTTTCACCTATTTGTTCAAAGATTTTCCAAGTGCCCAGAACCTGCAAAGCACATGCTTTAGATAAGGAATCTGTTGTGGATTTTATTTCCCTATAAACATGGCAACATGAGATCCAACCAAAAGCATGTTTTAAGGGAAAAATCTCTTCAAGGATAAGAGACAATGTATGCATGTGACATCTATGAACCATATTAAGCCAATTTATAAGAATAATTGAGTCACCAAATATCTATAAATAACGACATTCTTTCTTAATAACAAATAAAAGGAGAGGCTTGAGGCTAAGTAACTTTGGATAATTATTTGAACCTCTTCCCAAACTAGTCTAAAGCTTGAAAAAATGGTTTTCCTGCAAGTATAGAGCTACCCCACCCACCACCATATCAGGAAGACCCATCAAAAAATGCCCAAGGGTAAGACTAGTCAACTTCTTCAACAATAATGTTACATGGAATATGAATAAACTTTGAAGTAGGTAAAAAATAGAAAGTTTTAATGGCCTACACTTCCAATATGTCAGGATTTGAAAACTTATCTTGAAATATTTTTTTTTTCCCTGAGATCCAAATTCCAAACATATGAGTGGAGGTAAACTTTTGTTCTTTTTTGGATTTTCCTAATCCCACCACTATTTCCAAGCATTAATGATAGAATATCCCTGCCAATTTGTGGTGAAATTTAGGAAATTTCTAACTGAGTTCCACACTCCCAAAGAGAATGGTTAGAAAAGGAAAAGGTGTTCCATAGATTCCTCTGCATTTTTGCATACATCACACCAGTTTAGACCTGCCATGCATCTTGTTTTTTAAAGTTACCCCCCGTGGTGACTTTATTTTTCAAGACACACCACTAAAATAATTGTACATTTGCTGGGTAATATAGTTTCCATAATTTATTCCACCACTAGGCCAACTCCTCTGGTCTCTTATCATGTATAATAAACATATAACATGATTTTGGCATATATTCCGTAAACAGGGAATGAACCCAACATAGGGATTCTTCCCTATCTTTGAGAGAAACATGGGATGTGTTTAGAGTAGTTGTGTAATTTTACCATTGTTCAACATCGTCATTTGGCAGATTAAGTTGATGGGAGTCAACTCAACTCTAGGCCTGGATAGATGAACGAGCATTATCAAACACCTAGTTCAATTTTATCGTATGATTAGTGTTTAATAGATTTATCAGCTGATGAGGAAATACAATTTTTTCTCCACATCCCACCCAGGGATCAATGCTAATCCTCACCTTTTCAACATTCCTAATTTTCTAGGTCTGTCCTTCTTCAACCACTAAAAAGGAGGATAATACGACTTTCTCGATTACCAAAACCTTTGGCCCATTCTTGTTTATAGAGTTAATCCATTCTTCAAGTGTATAAGGATGGATATACTTCATAGATACAACAATTGTCCATAAGCTATAAATTGATATTAGTCTCCATCCAACTTTTGTAGCCAGTTCCACAGTAAAGAAATGGAGGTTTTTAAAATTCCATCCACCCCATATCTTTGGTAGAGATGTTTTGTCCCATCTCATCCATGGAAAAACTCAACCATATTTTGAACCTAACCATACGAACTAGCAACATATCTTGCAAACTGAATTCAAAATGTCTTTTGCAATCTAGGATAAGGAAATTCAAAATACAAGAATAACTTCCAAGATAGATTTTATGAGAACCAACATGTCGGTTCTAGAAAACCACATGAAACTCCATACCTTCAATCTCTTTTCAATCTTTGCAATTAGACAATCCAATCATTCTTTTTGTAGCCAATTGTTTTCAAGTGGAACCCCATATAATTAAACCATCATCAAAATTGTTAGAGGGTAAAGGAAAAAGGTTATGAGCATATAGATTCATCCATGGATAGACAAAGAGGGGAAATTGTAGATTTGAGAACATTTGCTTGCATATCTGTAGCCTTTTGAAAGAGCCTAAGGGCCTCTTTGATGGTTGCAAAACCATACCTAGATCCACCACAAAATAATAATATGCCATCCACAAGAAATAGATGAGTGATAGTCAAATAATCAACCATAATAGCACCCCTTTGAAGTCCCCCTCCTTTTTTCTTCAGTTTACAACATACTAAGGCCCTCATCCACAAAAAAGAATAATATAGGGGGAATAGGATATCCTTTTCGAAGTCCTTGTTGTGCATGGAAAAACGTCGAGGCCGAGCCATTGATGAGTACCACAGATGAGACTGTGGAAATGCAACTCGTTATCCAATTTATGAAACAAAATTCAAAGCCTAGATGGGTAAGGAGTAGTATGATATGAATCTAACTTATTCTATCATATACTTTAGAAAGGTTAATTTTTATCACTAATCCTTTGGTCTTCCTAGTTTTTAAGGTATGGATCCCTTCCTAAACATACACAATTACTTCATGGATTTTCCAACCTTCCAAAAAGGAAAACGTTCCTTTGATACATTTTTGTATAGAATCAATTTTAACCTATTTTCTATGATTTTTTCTATTACTTTGTATATTCAGTCGCAAAGTGATATAGGCCTAAAGTCATCAAAGGATTGTGGGGCATCCAATTTGGGTATGAGGGAAATAAAGGTAGAGTTAAAAGAATCTAACATATGCCTATATTGTTGAGAGTCCCCAACCACACTTAAAATATCTCCACCCAAAATATCATAAAGCACTAGAAAAAATTCCACTAACCAACCATCAGGGCTAGGACTTTTATCCTTCTGAAAACTATGCAGAACCTTTTACAACTTGACATCTGTCACAGGTTCCATTAAACTTTGGTTGTCATCAATGCCTGAGAATTAAGGAAAATGTTGGTCCGAAATGATTACTTCAACAATGGAAAATTTGTGGGGGCCTTATACAGGTTACTGAGATGATTTTTTCCCATTCTAGCAAGCTCCTCAAATGACAAAGCTCTACCCCCATCTGGGTCACCTAGAGCCCATATAATATTGTGAACTCTCTAACTCTTTGCACAATTATGAAAAAACTTCATGTTTCCATCACCACTCTTCAACCAAATGGCTATGATTTTTTTCCTCCACATCTCCTCCTCTTCCTCTAGAATTCTCTTTTTGACAATCTTTAGATGAAAAATACTTTGTTTATATTCCTCAGCCAAATAACACCCCCCCACCATCAGGAGCTTCTAAGCGCCCCAACTCTTCCTCCACACATCTAATCTCTTCCTCCTCCCTCTGGCTTTTGAGGGTGAACCACTAGATCATAGATTTTTTCTACATTTTGAGATTTTTTCAGCAAAATGAACCACAACAAGCACATCCTCAACAAGATTATAAGGAATCCAATTTTCTGATACTAGAATATGAAAAGGTTCCTCTTTTAATCATGAAGCATTGAATTGTAAAGGGCCTCATGGTTTGTTAAAACCCCCTTTCAATTCAAGAAATATGGGGTGATGGTTAGATTCACCACCCACCCCAATACATCATTTAAACATAGGGGTCCTTTCTAGAAAATAATCCATCATTAGGAATCGATCTATCTACCTAACACCATTGCTTCACCAGTTCACATATTTCTCCAAGTAGTTTTGTACTTAATCAAGTGCGCATCACACAATTTATGCTCCTCTGAAAGATGTCTTCAATAGTTAGATAAGGAGTCCAAATGAGCATGAGGACCACAAATTTCAGAAGCTCTTAATGAAAAGTTCAAATCCACGTCAACCACTAAATTTTCATATTTTATAAATTATCTAGCCATAAACAAATCCCAGATACAAATCCTTTCTTGTAAAGGAAAATAAATATTAACCACCTTGACATCCTTTCCCAATTCAACATAAAATATATTGGTTCCCATAACCATATCAGTTCCCCAAGTACCTATTATCTTAATATATTTTTGGTTGAAACCAAAAACCAACCCCTCTTATCTAGCTTTTTCAATAGAATCCACAAAACTCCATATCGAAAGAAAATACTTGGAAAAACCAACAATTTAATCTCCATCCCCAAAGTTTCTTATAGGAAAATAATGTCTAAATGTTTAGAATTGACAAGTCTTCTCTAATTTTTTGGACAGGTTATCTAGGCCCTAATAATTGAAAGAAAGACAAATCATTCGGGGAACTAGCTAGGGTCTTGCACTTCTATAGGAACCCCAACAATATACCTCTATATGAAAGTAGAAACATCCAGAATGGCCTTAATTTTTTCCTTTGAGATGATATGCTTCCTTCCCCTCAAGCACCCTCTAGTCTTGATGGGGGAAGAAAGGCCAAGGCCTCATGCACATGAGATGGAATCCCCCTTTTTATTTTTAGACCTAATATTATAACATGATATAGATTTTCCAAGATGCCCCCATAGCCAAGGAAGGGACTAATTCAGAGAGGGGTAGCTAGGGAGGGTGGATGGGATATGATGAGAGATAGGAGCCAACTTGAGTGATGAAAGAGTAATAGATGATGAAGACTTTGAATATGAGAGATAACTTGACCCCATATATAGTGAGCTAAAGGCACTAATTAAATTTGTAATAGAAAGTGGAGGAAAACTATTACCTAGAGGGATGATTCCAGAGGTGGAGGTGTTACACAGTAATTTGTCACCATTGGTCACCGTCCCTGTTACCCCTGTTTTTGTACATTGGAGGATACATTCCGGGACCTGTGAGCAGTGACATAGCCTAAAAACACTTCATATGATCCCCGAGTATATATTCAGTCCCTGAAAACCTTTGCAATATCCTGAAAGTGCCTTTTCCAATTGGCGCGGTAACGTGTCTTATCCACACCAATCACTGAACCTCAAAAAAGGGCGCACCCATTGCGCTCGTCCTAAAACAAACACTCACCCAATAGTTAGTAATGATTTTGCCAATGCGCACCCATATGTTTTTTTCCTTCAATCATGAAGTATATACTCAGGGGAACATAATGCAAGTGTTTTTAGGCTATGTCACTGCTCACAGGTCCCGGAATGTATCCTCCAATGTACGAAAACGGGGGTAACAGGGACGGTGACCAATGGTGACAAATTACTGTGTAACAGGAGGGAACACCTTTAAAATTGTCGAGTTACCTTGATTTTATTGATGCGCCGTCCACTACTTCTACTCCCCCATCCATGTCCCAAGGCTTTTTAGTATCCCTAAGTTTCCTCTGAGGATGGATCTCCTCCAACTGACAACCTTTTTCTTCCTAATTCCCTGCACTATTATCCTCTAGACGTAAACTCCTCATCCCTTTCTTACTCGGAAAAGGTAATGAGCAATCTTTCATGATGTCTGTGTTTGTGACATCTATAAAACTTGAAGGGTAGTCCTTTATAGTCGAAAATTTTTCCCTGAGTGAAACCCTGATAACTTAGATTCAATTCTACATATAATCCTTCTTGCGAGTCTAGGTTTACCAGTACCATTTCCATGGCCGTCTTCCCATTTGTTTCATAAGACATCTCAACCTTTGTAGTAAACCTGAAAATATATTAAAATATATGATAAAAAATTTCCCAGAACCAATACAAGAATAAGATAGAATTCTTCTCTTTATTAATATCAAAACCTTGAGGTGGGGTAACACCATACAATTAATCCTTAAGGAAGGAGAACACTCCACAAGCCATATGCTTGTCAATATAATACAATAATACACATATCTCAATGGAGGGTCTCTAGCCTCTATATAGGCTAAATACATACAATACCATGGGCCCTCAATAACATACATTCAATACCATGGGATTATCACATTATTTCCTAACTACATGTGGGCTTAGATCTCAGATTTTTGTGATCTGTATTGTAAATGAGAATGTCTTTCAGATTAATAATGATGTGATTAATCTGAAAGACATTCTTATTTACATGTGGGCTTCCTAAGCTCTTATGCCAAGTGTTCTCCTTCCTTAAGGAGTATTTGTATGGCGTTACCCTACCTCAAGGGTTTGATATTAATAAAGATAAGCATTCTATATTATTCTTGTACTGGTTCCAAGATTTATTTTATTAGAGATTTTAATATATTTGCAGGTTTACTACAAGTGGAATCAAAGATCTTCCCTCTCCAAAGTGGGGAGCTTTTTGGTAAAATAGTGGGTGGAAAGTTTGTAGATCAGTTCTGGAAATTTTTGTGCATAATTTTTAGAAAATACACCTAAATTAAAAAAAAAATCGTCTAAATTAGAGTCGAGACAAAGGAGATCTCGCTAATTTAAAATTAACTAATTTTTAGAATATTTTCTGACAAAAAATCATGGGTGACAGATTTCAAGTCAATTTATAGGGATTTGGTGGGGTATTTTGAGAAGGAAAAAAATGTAGATTTTAGTTTCTCTAAAAAAAAACACCCAAATTAAAAAAAAAAAACTGCCTGCATTAATTTGGTAGCTTAATGACAAATTCCAACCATGGGACGAGATTCCTCTTTTCTAGAGGACCAACTTTGACTATTGAAGCACTCAATTTGGCTAAGGTAAAGTGTATTTTTGAATTAAAGCCCACATGTACACATTTGATCAGGTCGACCCTATAATAAATAGGACAACCTTGGAAGGCTATAATACAAGTTACCTCAACCTCATTTGGACATCATCATGGAACATTATTCTATTCACTTTTTTGCTTTGACTCGCATAGGTTTGAGGCAAGTTCATGGATATTGGTTGGAATATGTATGAAATTGCAACGTCTAAAGCTCGCATCTCTGTTTTTAGGGTATTGGGTTTCAACCAGAGACATGTCATGGAGAAATTTTGACCACAGTCGCAAGCATGCAATGGAGAAATTTCGATTGAAGCCTTTCAACCGCATGCATGACACATCTTCCCTATGATTGGGACCTAAAGGTTGAATTTTCAGTTGACTGAATTTTTCACTTGTTGACCGTAGAGTTTGAAAATTGACTACAAATAGTGACAGTTAATTACAAGTTCCTAAATCCGAGTTTTGGATTATTGACATTGTTGGATTCATCTCATGGATATTGTCTAGTTGATTTCGATAGATAGGTTTATGATGAAAGATATGAAGCATTGTACTCTCTCTTTGTTGAATCATTCAATGAAAATTTAATAAGAAGAATAATTTGAAAGGGATTTCCCCATAGTGGGTTTTGCCTTGGTCTCTGATCAATCTTGGTGTCTCTATGTGTGAATGCTTTTCTTCTATTGTTACTTTATGTTCTATTGCATTTATGATGATATTTTTCTTTCTGCATAGTTGTATATGTTGTTGAATGATGTTGTAAATATGAATAATGACATGATCCTATGGGGTGAATTTAATATGCAAATGTTGAAATTCAATTATCAAAGAAAGGAAAAATATAGACATAAGCAAAATTAACACGGTATCATTGTTGGGTTGAAGAAAAGTCATTGAAGATCAACCCTTCGAAGACACCTTTGATGAATGCAAGAGAAGTGGAGGAGACCTAAAAGAATACTATGGTTTGAATAAAGCCCTAAAAAATTTGTGTATTAAAGTTTGATGGATATTATAAGGTTAGGGTTTGGCATAAACCCTAGATTATGGAAAATATTGAATATATGTACTTTGGGAACTTGTAATAGATTTCATGTAGTCCTATATGGGAGAGTCTCTATTAGGCCTAGTTATTGATGAAGTTGGTTGAAATATTGAAGACAACAATGTTATATGGTCAATGGACAATCATCACTCTTTAAGGTTGGTTCAATACGGAGATGATCACCTCTCATTGAAGATAGGTACTTTTACATTTATTTTACCTCGTGATTCTATTATTGTTTGAGTTTATTGCTTTGATTATTGATTATAATTCCTACATGTATATGTGACTATTTGAATACTTCTAACCTCTTGGTGAGCTGTGATAAGTGAATCTTTCTTAAGGATCATGGCTAGTGTAGCAAGAGAAGACCTAGGGTTGGAAAAGGAAAAGAGGCACTTGATGAAAAGTTGACAAAGTGCTATAGCTGCTTATGTCAAATAAGAAGGTGCACATGTATTTTAATATTATAAGGTATGTATGATGTTTCGTTTCAATGTTATGTTTCAGCCACAATATTGGATGGCAAGGTAATCCCTAAGGTATGATGAGAATAACACCTTCACAAATGGATCATGCATATGAAATTTTGATTCATGGTACTTATGATGAGATGGTGCACTTAGTATTGGGCAAGTATCCTACAACCTATTAAGTCATGGTAAAGCTACATAGAAACATTGATTTTTGATATATTGGTGCTCTTGATATTTGGAAAGCATATTTCATTTCAAACATGATGGATTTCTTGATACCATAAAGAAGGTTAGCACATTGATTATTATATCTGATAACTTGATGCTATTGATAATGTTTGTGATAAGCATGCTAACCATGATGTTGGAAGTGTAATAATAATATTATTGCTCAAGATATCCTTGTTGACCTTGGCTTAGTAATTATGACATATGGAAAAATTGAATGACGTGATTTGATGATTGAATATATGATAAAGAAGTGATGTAGTGATTATAATCCTTGAAGTATGATGATACTCTTTTCATCTTCCCTAATCATATGACTCTAACCCTGATGAACATTTGATGTCATTTTCACATGTGATGATGAAGTAGATGGTGCTAACATGTTATGGCCATGATGTTAGAAAATTATATATTACAGAGCAATGGAACACATAAAATATTGCAGAAATATAAACACAGAAAATGCATAAAACAAGAGAGACACATATATATGTGGTTCACCCAGTTTGAGCTACGCCACCTTGAAAAACCAGTCCTTCCTTTATATTATCCAGCAAAATGAAGAGACACAACCTACAGCAGATCCACTGTAATATCCTCTATTTTCTATCACAATCTCACCTATCTATTTCTTGCTCTGAGAATACACATCTATTACACAACCTCAATACAATACCATCATACAAAGAGAGGGGGTTTCCTTCAAGGGCAAAAAACCTTAAACTAAACATAAATTCTACCGTTAGGTCATCCGCCTAATGAATGGCCCAGATTGACTAGAAATTACTATACTTTTACAAGGCAATTTTACATCTGTTTTTAGCTTCGGGGGCGTTTCCCTTGAAACCCCCGCTGGGGGACCACTAGCCCCCATAACCCCCCAGCCAGGGGGGATTAGCCCCCCCAAACCCCCGCAGGGGGGACAAGTCCCCCCCGCACCCCCCTGCGTTGAGGGGTGTACAATCTTCCTGGGGTATACATTCGACTAAAACAAAGACCTCTAAATTAGGATGATAATCATGCTCCACACCCAACACATGATGGATATATGTTTTGGAACTTGATATTGTTTGATTTCATGATCTAATAGTTCTGCTGATGCATGACAACATTATAGACAAGTTGATGATTTGAATGATGATGACTAAAGTAGCCTCCCAATCAGAAGCAAAAACTCTCCTTAATATCCCTACACCTATTTTAATTTGCATTAGATGTATATAATATTATTTATTGTTGAAGTTTTCTAACATAAATAGTCAAATATCAGATGATGTTGATCCATAACAAGTTCTGGTCTGAAAAGGGAGGGTCTCCTGTAGTCTTAGTCCCAACTGCATGGAAGAAAGCTTATCAGTGAAGTTATAGGTCTCCAACCACATGGAAGAAGGTATAGGGTGTGGTTATACCTGTAGGTCACAAAACTAAAGCCTTATGCATAAAATATGGAATGCAACAACAATCCTTCAGATATGGAGGAAACATTAGAAAGTTCCATGTGCAGGGAAGTTTGAATGTTTGACTTACTATAGAGAATGTGAATGTATTGACTAAAATTGTGTTTGCAGGTGAACAAAATATGCATATTAGTATGTTATTTTGATTTTATCATTATAGGTAGTGTATGACATTATTTGATAACAATTGTGAGGGTTTGACAAGATCTGACTAATTAGTATAAATGAGAAATGGCATGATGCTTGATAGTTCATAAATATGCTTTAGAACATTGACATGATGCTTCATATGTTTTTA
>APFE031278577.1:62451-78415 GCA_000404065.3 Pinus taeda
TAACATTCATATCTTGGACATGCTTTGAACTATTGCTAGTATATATGCTTTTCTGGAATGTGTTGTAGGTTTTGAAGGATTGGAGGAAGAAGAGGGTTTGAACCCTGTGGGAACATCTTCAAACATAGGACCTATGGGTACTCTCTCTTCATCCCACTTTAGTAGTTTAAGCATTAGGACTGCTTGTTTGCTTACTTCTTGTTGGTGTATTCCCTTCGATCTGTTGGGGTTTCCAACCCACACTGATCTGAAAATAAGATCTTAGATTACTTTTAAGGTATTATAGACTCATGTGCATGGATTTTCCTATATTACTTAGTGCAACAGATTGATAAGATTGCGAATAATATAGACAATTGAGCAGTTAGAGAAACATAATAGACAAGCCCACCCACACTGGTTTACGGGTTACACTGGAAGCCCACCTACAGGAGCTCGTGGCCTAACTATATCCCGATTAAAACATCTGTTTTGAGGTGGTATAAATACATCTTAAGGGAAGGCTTAAGGGGGAGAAAGATAGGATATGGATATTATATCCAATTGGTCCCTAATTAAGTCTGATTTATCCTTGTGCCTCCTGTACTCCCAGGTATAGGAAACCCTTGTTTCCTCATATAGGTGTCCATCTCCTTTATATGGCATCTATGTGTATGCATTTGAAATAGGATCATTGAGGCTTGGGTTGGATGGATCTGAAGGAAGGTTTCACTTGGAGTCGTGGTCGAATCAAGTTGTATTCTTCCAAATTTCTTTGCAAACATCAATAAAGAAGCTCTATCATGTTCCTGATAGTTATGATCTTTATGCTTTAACTCATGTTATGATCTAATTATGTATGATCTCATGTTCTATATCCATATTCTTATATGTTCTAACATTCATATCTTGGACATGCTTTGAACTACTGCTAGTATATATTCTTTTCTAGAATGTGTTGTAGGTTTTAAAGGATTGGAGGAAGAAGAGGGTTTGAACCCTATGGGAACATATTCAAACATAGGACCTATGGGTACTCTCTCTTCATCCCACTTTAGTAGTTTAAGCATTAGGATTGCTTGTTTGCTTACTTCTTGTTGGTGTATTCCCTTCGATCTGTTGGGGTTTCCAACCCAGACTGATCTGAAAATAAGATCTTAGATTACTTTTAAGGTATTACAGACTCATGTGCATGGATTTTCCTATATTACTTAGTGCAACGGATTGATAATATTGCGAATAATATAGACAATTGAGCAGTTAGAGAAACATAATAGACAAACACACATAAACACAAGAAGTTTAATATTGAGTTCACCTAGAACTCTTGGGCTACGTCTCCTGGTCCAGCCTTCAGTGGTGACCTCTCTATTATGTTTTCAAGAGCAGAGTTTTATAAAATGTGAGCTCAAATTGAGTCTCAACACATAGATACAAAACAACAGGAGTTTGCTTGAATCCCTCAAGCCTCTTTGAGTACACAGACTCTTTCTTTCACTCTCTGTCTTTGTTTTCTCTCTGTCTCAGTACTGCTTCCCCTCTATCTCTATCAGTCTGTGGCTTTAAAGCCAATCAACACTGTCTGTTCATTTTCCCTTTTTAGACTCTCTGACTCCCGGCCTCTGTCCGCTTGAATCCCCTTCTGAGTGTTAGAAATCATGGCATAATGTCTTCAGGGAAGGTGGTCACCTGTTCTGCAACGGAAGGGACCATCGGGCCTTTGAAATCCTTAAAACTAGTGTTCTCTATTTACACAGAGAAATACACTAAAAGCTCGGGAAAACACGCCAAACAACTGTTTATTGGTCTTCAAATATCCTTAAATCCACCCTATACTCCTATTGGGTCTGCTTGTAATCGTTGTCGCAAGTCGCAATGCCCCTGTGTCGTGGTTCCCTTTGTAATTATAAAAATACATTAAAAACACTGAAAATGCGATGGCGGGCCTTATGACGGACTTCAAATAATTATGCAACGACATTTATAAACCCTTTCGGGTTTGGTTTCATCGCATCGGCACATTCCCTTCGCTTTTCGTTTATTTAATGAAAACGCAAAAATACATAGAAAAATGCCATTTTACGGAACTCAATAGATATTAAATTTGGTTCATAATTCTGTTGGGTCTGGCCATCGCATATATATATATATATATATAATATATATATAATATATATATATATATATTATAATATATATATATATAATATATATATAGATATATATATATATATATATAGCCTCGCTCCTCTGTGATGCTCCGACACCATATTGCGATGCAATTATATCGTGATCGCATATCGCATAGTCCCCGGGCTGTTTATAAGCATTCCCCTGTGGTTTGTCGACGCAATATTGCGATTCAACTTGGGCCGTCGATTTGCATGCTTGATCAACGGTCCTCATTGACCGCATTGATCGTTGTCGCAATAAGTCTATGGTAGCCTCCAATAGCCTCCGCCGATTGCGATATGTCGATCGGATCTAGATCGTTGATCAGCCAGATTCGACGCCTCCTGTGCATCACTATCCAAGCCACCGATAACTCTGTTTTTTGTCATTTCTTCGTGTTTTTCACTCCCGATAGTGTTATCCACCATTTCTAAGGGTTCTTATTTTACGATAGTTTTGATCTTTAGAAGATTTAGAGGGTTTTCTAGGATCCATTTGTTGGAAATAGTACTAAGAGGGGGGGTGAATCAATATTATATGGTCAATTATTTTCTTTCTCAAACCCAGAACATATACACTAGTTCAGTTAGATGAACCTGCATATGTACACAACTACAGATAAGGAAACCCACGTATACTATGTAGATTTATAATTTACTTTATTCTACCGATGTTGATCATTAAGTTATGCAACAAAATCATATAAATAGTTACCAGGAACAATAAAACATATCAGAAGATGACCACACATAAGAACACAAGATATAAGGTGGAAACCTAATGTGGGTGAAAACTACCTGCTACAATTCATCTCTATCTTCTTTTAATTAGAAAACTTCTTTTTACAATGATTCTGTACTGGTGCAATCCTTTACCAGTACGTAGGGTGCTACCTGCAGAGAGCTACAACCCTCTCTCATTTTCCAACTTCTCCTGGAAGGGAGCTACAACCCCCTTAGGTCTTGTACTAGTCGAGATACTAGTAGACAGGCTGCTACTTGCAGAAGGCTACAACCTTCTCTTTCTTCCAGGGACCACGTTTCATAAATTTTCAGAATGGATCCACAAATAACATCAATCAAACATCAAGAATTTCTGCATCAACCAATCACCTTTTCACCAATCAAGACTGAATCAAAATAAACACTTCTCTGACAACTGTACCCGGATCATAGTAACTGTAATCACACCCCAAATTATGAACCCAGATCACTGCAATAATCAACAGAAGCAGCTAGAACATAAATTAAGAGACGTACGCTACTTCAATATTCAGAAACTTGCGTGCATACGCTTTTGTGTTAAGATCAACCTGCGTATACGCTCTTTTGACTTATAGAAACTGCGTGTATACGCTTCTGTGCTAAGATCAACCTGCGTATATGCCCTTTTGCCTCACAGAAACTGCGTGTATACGTGCCTTCGCTTCACTGAACCTACGTACAGATCTATAAAGATAATTTACCCCTTCAAATGTTCAGATATTAGTTTACCCAAATTACCAGATTTATAGATCAAGCAAGCGCCACATAGAACAGATCAAAATCATACAAAGATACTATCATTCAAGCCTTAAGATTTTGACCCATCAAAAGAACTTATCCTTTCTCCTTGCGCTCAGGTTCCTTCTTCCTTTAGATCCAGATCTACACCATAACCCAATCACCGTATTACAGATCTAGCACTTTATTAGATATTCAATAATTCAGATGATACCTTGCCAAATAATCTCCTTCCTCTTTTATAGCCTTAGGCCTTTCACAATACCATGGTCCAAAACCATAACAATTCAATACCATGGACCCAATACTTGGGATCAACACTTATGACGAGATACCATGGCCCAAAACCATAGGTTCATATACCAAGGACTAAATACCACGGACCAAAAATAAGTTCTCCCACATGTACGTGCTTTTCCTTGCGTGAAAGTTCGTGTATACGCATACGCGCCTTGGGAATGTCCAACCCGCATGTATACGCGGCTTCGTCAAAGTGAACCTGCGTATATGTCTTTTTCTTCTTTCTGAGTGCCTGAACTGTGATCTGTCACCAGAGTGAGTTGCCATCAAGGAAAACACTAGTGCCATAGCGCCAAACCTGTGCCATAATGCTAACACCATTTTGGATCACACCTTCCCACTGAAAAAGCTTTTGGACCACCAAAAGTTGGTTTTCAAGCATCAATCAAGTGAGGATACAACTTCCTCACTTGTCCAATTTCTATCCATCATGCATTGCTTGGTTTTGAACCTTTGAGTCCAATTCTGAGGTACTCAACATCCGCTCTATGCATAATTCTCACCTTCCTGTCTAGAATTGTACCTTCCTGCAGCTCATTGGGAGATTTAGGCAATAGATCATCAATAGAAGGCAACTGACTTTTCTCTTCGGGATCTTCAACCAATGAAGGTTCAAACAGTCTCAAGTTCTCTGCATTAATGATTGAGTAGATATGCATATAAGCTGGAAAATCAAGGCGAAAAGTGTTTTCACCACTTTTCTCAAGTATCTTGAAAGGCCCATACTTTATTGGCTTCAGCTTCTTACCTTCACCTTGCATTATGTCTTTGTTGGTGTACAACCAGGCTTGATCACCAACTTGGGAGCTATGTTCAATTCAATGCTTATCATGCCTTGCCTTGTACTTGGCCTAGCTCTTTTTCAGCTGTTCCTGCTCTGCCTAGTAAATTTCTTGGATCTGTTCAATGAACTTGGTTGCTTTATCCACATCACAGTGTCCATCAACTGCTATGTCTTTTCCAAAGACAAAATCCAAGGGAGACCTTGGTGTAAAACCAAAACAAGTCTCAAAAGGAGATATTTGTGTAGAAGAGTGCTTAGCACGATTGTAAGCATGTTGCACATAACACAAATGTTCATCCCAAAGTTTGGGATGCTTGTTGCAATAGCCCCTAAACAACTAGACCACTGTCCTGTTGACCACCTCTATTTGGCCATTTGTTTATGGATGAAAGGTTGTGCTCTTCTTCAATCCGGTGTCCATCAATTCCCATAGACTTGACCAAAACTTCCGAACAAATCGGGAATCTCGATTAGATACAATGGAAGTGGATAACCCAAAATGAACCCATACATGATGAAAGAACAACTTCACTATTTGTTCAGCTATAATTTGCTTATTACAAGGTATTAACATACACATTTTGCTGAACCTGTCCATAATAAGATATAAATAGTCATGACCTTTTCTAGATTTTGGCAATCCTCCAACAAATTCCATGGAAACACTTCCCCAAGGACGAGAAGGAACTGGAAGTGGAGTGTACAAGCCTAATTTTCTATTGTTGGGCTTGCTTTTAACACACATGGTACACCCTTTAATATATCTAGAAACGGTTTCATGCATTTTTGGCCAATAGCATAACCTTTGCAGCTGTGCAACTGTTTTACTTACCCCAAAATGACCTAATATAAGAGAAGTATGTGCTTCTCGGATTATGTTAACTCTTTCAGTTTGTGGAATGCATAAATTTCCATAATGATACAAGAGTTGGTCCTTAACATAATAATCCAATTCTTCTACTTGTTTGCCATGACTTAAAGTTGCATATACATCTTTAAAATATATATCCTGAGCATGTTGTTCAATGTAACTTTCATGCATTATTGAGTTATGCTTAAGTATAGTAGATGCATTTATGATTGGTCTGGACAACATATCTGCAACTTTATTGTGTATGCCCTTCTTATATTTGATGACTAGATGAAACTGCTATAGAAAACCCATCCATCTATAGTGTCTTGATTGCTGCAATTTAGTTTGTGAGCGAAAATATTGAAGTGGTTGATGGTCTGTATGGATGATTGTTTCTTTGCCCATTAAGTAATGTTTCCACTTTTTCACACTTTGTACTAATGCAAAATTAAATGTCTCAAAATGATATCATATGGGTTTACCATGTTGCATCAACACTACTCCCATGGCATAGTCACTGGCATCTATTTCAATCTCAAATGGTCGTTGAAGATCTGGCAGTGCTTGTACTGGCACTGTACTATTTTTTTCTTTTAAGGCGTCGAAGGCTTTCTGCTGTTTGCCTCCCCACTAAAACACCTTATTCAATCCTGTTAAAGCATGTAAGGGAGCTACGATCAAGGAAAGTTAGCAATAAAATTCCTCCAATTTTGTGCTTCTCCTAGGAATCTCCTAACTTCTGTAGCAGATTTGGGTTTAGGCCAGTTCACAATGACTTCAATCTTAGAGGGATCTATCTTCAATTCACCACCCCCTACAATATGACCCAAATAATTTAAAGATGTTTTTCCAAATTCACATTTCGATAACTTAACATAGAGATTTTCTCTTTTCAAAACATCTAAAGTCTTCTTTACATGCTTCAAATGTTCTTCCCATGTTTTACTTAAAATAAGAATGTCATCTAAATAGACAATTATGAAATCATCAATAAAGGTCGGAGTACATCATTCATAACTCTCATGAAAGTGGTAGGAGCATTAGTTAAGCAAAAGGCATAACCAACCATTCATACATCCCTTGCTTTGTTTTGAAAGCAGTCTTCCATGCATCTTGTTCTGCTACTCTGACCTGATGGTAGCCACTACGCAAGTCCAACTTGGAAAAGTAAACTGCTTCTTTCAGCTGATCTAATAGATCATCAATGCGAGGAAGGGGATAACGATTCTTGATCATTATTTTATTCAGTGCTCTATAATCAATGCACATCCTCCACGAACCATATTTCTTTCTCACCAACACGATTGGAGATCTGCATGGTGATTTGCTTGGCCTTATGGACCCTTTTTCGAGTAGCTCCTGTACCTGCTTCTTGATCTCTGCATTCTCTAAAGCGGATAACCTGTACATTCCAATGTTAGGCAATGTAGCATCTTGCTGCAAATGAATATCATGTACAATTTCCCTTTTGGGTGGCAGATCTTTAGGTTCTTGAAATAGGATATCATATTCTGTAACAACTTTAACTAAATCATCTTTCTGTTTAGCATCACAGCCTTCAAATATATTGGTTTTATCAGGGTTCTTTTCCTTTACAACCATTAGTAAAAATTGCTTGCATGAATTTTACAATTCTTTTCATCTGCCCTGAGTTTATGAGCCCTTACAATATATTCTATTCCATCTTTGGTGAGTTGATACTTATTTTCAGCTCTATAGAATATGGCTTTTCTATCTGTTATCACCAAAATAAAAGTTTACATTGTTTCTAATCATGGTCTTAGATAGGTGTCAAGTCATCCTATGTTTTAATAGGTAGGTGATAGGTTAAGAGTCTCAAAGGTCTCATTTTCATATCCAAATAAAGTTTAACAACCTTATTCCATGTCTCAGAAATCTCACATTCTGTTTAGAAACTCATATCTTAAACCATTTTGAATTTTTTTTGGAATTAGCCCCGAAACCACGTTTTTGTAGCACAGATAGTGTAAAATGTCTCTTTTGCACTACGAAAACACTGCTCTTTTCATAGCACTTTTCCTTGCGTGCTACGAAAGCACAGATCCATAGACAGTCTTGTCAAAACATCAATTCGTTAAGATTCTGTTAAATTTTCATTATTAAGTGTCAGCTAGGGGTTAATCCTTAAGCATGTAGCCATAAAAAATTCATCATTTTGAATTTAGGGGTCATCATGATAAGGAATTTTAAATTTGAAAGGGCTAGCTAGTTTCATTTTATAGTTTGCATGCAAATGCTAAAACATATCATTTTTTTTGAATGGTAAGCTTATGGTAATATCTTACCAAAGTTTCTCTTATTTATATTTCAAGTGAGGCTGATAAATAGAATTTCAAGCGAGGTTGGTTTGTTATAGGAATTCAGAAGCAAAGATGACAGAAGAAAATAAAAGTCACAGGTCTGGTCATTGTTTAAGAACAGAGCCTGAAAGCACTGAGGTCTTAGCCAGAGATAACTCAGTTGTGGAAGCCTTCAAGAAAGCAGGATGTTGGAAGTTTTGTAAAAAATTGTAGGGAGGACATACCCAGGTGACAAAGGAGTTTGCACTACGTTTCATTGGCTCAAACACAAAGGTTGGAATCCTAAACTTGCAAGTTTCTCCAGAGATCATAGCTTTGGTGACAGAGATTCCTAGGGGGCAAGATATATGGTTCAAAAACTTCAGATTTTACATGGAACCATGTAAAGTGTTCCTAAAGCCAAAGTTTACAGAAACAGACTTAACTAAGGCAATTCCAAGGAACTACATCAAAGACATTTATGCCAACTTGCTCTTCAACATTCAACGTTATTTTTTTTTGTAAGCTGAGGTGGGACTCTTTCTATTACTTTATAGAAAATAAAATAGTACATAGTTCCAGAACAAAATAACTCGCCCGCATGGGGAAACCGAGTATTTAAACCATCTAAAGTTTTTAAGCGCCGACCAAAAATAGAAGGCCCAAAGTTTGAATATCTTGGCAAGATGAACTAAATAGTCCTGATTACTCCTAATCCTACTATTCTGCATAGAGACAATTCCCTTATCTAGAACATGCAAGAAACTATATTTAACAAAATTATGTATTTTCATATACATATATTTTCCTCAGACATCTTCAGTTGGAGGTTGCTTGTTTGCTCCTCTGTCTGCTCCCTGATGTTCTCCCTTCAAAAGCTGCTGTAATTCATCCAATTTCTCCTCTTGTCTTTCTAGAGCAATGTGAATGAACCTCAGCTCCCTACGCATCTCAGGGCCACCCTGCGCTATTTCCACCATCTCAGTAGCAATTTGCTCTAGTGCTTTTGCCAATAACCTTTTCATTACCCAATAAATGTGGAGAGATTGCTTGAACAGAGACATTCTGCCCCTGGTGTTGCCTGGGTCCTGCAGTAAGAATTCCCAATCCTCCATTTCTTCGTCAAATTGGCCTTGTAAAGACTCCTCCTCCAGATGCTGTATAATTCTTTTGATCTATGGGTTTGTATTCTGCTGATAAGCTCTCTCAGCCTGGTGAATTTCTGTTCTATCGAGCTTCTTGTTTTTCTTGCTGGTGTCGTTTCCTGCTTGGAATTATCGCCTTTGTCACCTGCATTCCTGCTCTGCCTCCGACCCCTCATACCACCCACGGCTGCCCTGCTTCCTGATCCCTTATCGTTTCTTCTCCTGCCGTATCTTCTTACGTGTTCCTCCGACGAGGCTGGCTGATCCTCTTTCAACTGCTGGTTCCTAGCGCCTGTAGATCTGTCCTGGGCTCTATACTTCCTATAGGTTTCACGACAGGGGTCTGCGTCCTCAGAATTGTCCTCAATCTCAAAAATTTCTGTCGGGAACTCCTCTTTTGCAGCAGCCTTGCCTTTCCTTTCCCTGTTCTTGTCCGTTGCGATATTCAGCTCCTCCGCTACCCTAGACTTCATCCTAGTCTCCATGCTAACTCTAGTAATACCACGGGGTATGTTCTAGTGCCGGTGAAAAACTATCCTGACTCGCTGGTTCGCTACTGTCCTGACCTCTGCGCTCTGAATTGGAAAGAAGCAGAACTGGGGCCTTTCCTTGCCCGTCTGGGTCTTTATAACTTTTCGATCGTCAAAGTATGCGGCTAAATCGGAAATGCATTGCCACCAATTATTATCCGGGATGTTGCCTCTCCTGGCCATCATTCCTGGATTAATGTTTACCGCCTGCAGATCTGACAAGCCGCTCCATCCTCCTCTCCGATCGCATGCATTAATTATTTCACGGTGGGAGTGATCCTGAGATTTCTTCCACGCACGTCGTCGGTGAACTGCTCGGTGCATTCCCATCAAATAAATCCTCTGTCCAAACTGACCTGCATTCATTAACCGGGATCTCCAGTCCCATTCACCTATCCAACTCATTACTTCTGACATTCTCGCGTGTTTCCTGATCATGATCCTCATTTATAATCATTGCCAAGTCTACCCAATCCCTGCTGGCACAAATCGTTTTCCATTGGCTGTCTACCATGCTGTCTCGTCCTTTACAGCCCCAGTTCGCCAAGAAGTCGGCTGCACAGTTCCCATTCCGCCTAACATGGTAAAATAATTTGTAATCAATCCTTCTTAGCAAACCTGCTATCTCTTGGACAATTCCGGCTGTCCTCCAACTGCTTGTAATTCGTTCCCAATATCTTCCATTGCTAAGTTTCTTCAAAAGTTCAATTGCAATCTGAGAGTCACCAACTATTTCCAGGCTTGTATAACCATTTCTGATTGCAATCCTCAGCCCCTGGTGGATTTCCCAAAGTTCCGCCTCATTATTCGTCATTTCCCCGCCCCATTCAACATAAATCCACCTTACCTGTTTCTGACTATCACGAAAAATGTCACCGAAACCAGCATTACCTGGATTCCCTTTCGAAGCTCCATCGAAATTTAATTTGATGAAGTTATCTCTGGGGTAGATAAAGTTATCTGGGTTTTGGACTCGCTCACTACGCCTACTACCATGTTTATGATAAACCATCTCATACTTTAAGTTCAAACTGTTCAAGATCATCTCCTCTGTGTGGTTCGCTTTCCAGTCATCCACGTCCCATTTCTGCATCAAGATTGTTTCCCTCATTAGACTAACCTCTCATTTCCATATAATTTCCGAGTCTTTGGCTTTGTCCTGGAAGATCCGATGGTTCCTTTCTTTCTAGACCATCCATAGTACGAAGCCTGCAATAAGATCCCAAGCTCTACTAACAACTTTACATTGGAATTTCTCCTGATTCCATTGGAAAATGATTGCGTTAATGTCTCTGAGACCTATCTCCGATTTACCGAATATCTTTCTTATATCCATCCATACTTTCTTAGTGAAGGAGCAGTTAATTAGGAGGTGATTACGGTTCTCTTCTACGTTTTTACAGAGACAACATCTTGAAGGTCCGCTGAAGCCTTTTTTTTGAATTCTGTCCCAAGTTAGAATCTTGTTCTTAGCTACAAGCCATATGAATAGGGAGACTTTCGGCCACCATTTACTTCCCCATATAGTTTTCCATTCAAGATTCTCCTCATCCGTAGCCTGTGTGTCCGATAAATAGTATGCCTCTTTGACGGTGAAAGAACCTTTCATGGAGTTCCCCCATCCAAGAATGTCCCTTCCTGTGCGAGCTTTAATTTTCCTGGATTCCACCTCTTTCATATATGCTTCTTGTTGCTCTTGGTTTAGATCGCAATCCCATTCAATTGGATCTATCCATTTTCTCTAGATTCCATCCAATTCATTATCTTTCCAATAATCTTTGACACAGTTTCGATTTCCCCCTATTTTTTCCTGTAGCTGTTGGACCGTTTGAATTCTGTTCATTTTTTCCTTCTGCTGCCATTTTTCCTCCCAGAAATTGGCTTCCCCTCCACCTCGAACTTCCCAGAAAATATGGTTTTCAACAATATCTCTGTTCTGTCGAGCTAGATCTCAGATTGTTGAACCCTTGGGGGTTTCCCTCTGTCTTAAAATGTCAACTGTTGTGTCTGGCATATTGTATTTGAGTCTCCAAATGGCTTTCCACAGATCGTTACCCTCCCTTAGCCAATGCCACCAGAGCTTCGCTCCTAACACTTTGTTGAGTTTTTCCGGGTCTCGTAAACCCAATCCTCCTTTTTCCTTCCTCTCTGTAAGGTGTTTCCAAGAAACAAGGGCCCATTTTTTCTGATGATTCACCCCTCCCCAAATGAACTTTCTCATGATTTCTCTAATTTTTGAACAGATTCCTAAAGGGGCCGCCATTATCGACATAGGATATACGGGAATAGCTTGGAGGACTGATTTCACCAGCACTATCCTCCCTGCCATATTCAGAGTTCTAAAAGCCCAGTTCGCAACTCTGTTTCTCAATTTGTCCAAGACTCCTTGCCAGTTTTTCAATCTTTTGGATGTGAAGTCCAGCAAATTCCCCAAGTATTTCGTAGGAAACTCTCCTCTTTTAAAGCCCAACAGTCTTATGAGATGAGTTTTAATCTGTTCCATCGTGTTTAATATAAATACACAGGATTTGTCTCTATTAATTTCCAGTCCGGAGGCTTCAGTAAATAAATCCAAAGTCTTCTTCAGCTATCTCACTTCTTTTACAATTGGTTCCCCGAATAGCATAATATCATCAACAAATTGCTGATGAGTTAGAGGCAGCTCATTACCCCATAGCTTCAAGCCCTTGATTTTGTTCGTTGCCCGTTCTTTTTTAATATATCTACCAAGGCCTTCTGCTGCCAATATAAAAAGAAACGGAGATAATGGGTCTCCCTGTCTAATTCCTCTAGATGCATTAAAATTTTTTGAGGGGGTACCATTAACAAGTATGGAGAATTTCGGGGTTGAAATTAGACTGTGAATCCATTTTACCCATCTCTTACTGAAGCCAAAACTTTCCAGGACTTCTCCCAAGTATTTCCAATTCAGTCTATCATAGGCTTTCGACAGGTCTAGTTTAATCATCATGCCCTTTTGATTTTTCATTTTTAAAGAGTGGATGACCTCTTGGGTTACTACTAGGCCATCAAGGATTTGCCTACCTTCTACAAAACCCGTTTGTTCAGTAGATATTAGCTTATCCAACAGGGGTTTCAGTATTTTAGCAATCAAGGTTGTTATTATCTTGTAAATAACATTACACAATGCTATGGGTCTAAACCCATTAGCATCTTCTAAATTATCATTCTTAGGAATCAAAGCATAGAAGGTGGAGTTAATAGTAGGCCATACCTTCTGGTTCATCCGAGATTCTTCTATCAATTCTAGGATTTCTCTTCCCAGAAAATGCCATCCCGCTTGAAAGAATTCGATCGTGAAGCCATCTGGACCTGGTGCTGTACCCTTTTTCATGGATTTTACTCTTTCTTCTATCTCCTCTAAGTTGGCAGCTCTCATCAAAGCATTATTTTGGTCATCTGTAACTAATCGGGGAATGGATGAGCATATTTCCTTTATTGCTTCCAATCTGTCTACTAATGGCTCAGCTACGATATCTTTGTGATGTTCCACCAGCACTTGTTCAATCCCTTCTTGCTCAACTACTCTCTCGCCATTCTGGTCTTTGATGGATAATATCCTGTTTCTTTGTCTGTGTTGAATCATTGCCTGATGGAAAAATTTTGTGTTTCTTTCCCCTTCCCTTAACCATTTTATTCTTGACTTCTGTCTCCACAACACTTCTTCTTGCTTCCGCCTTTCCTCGAGTTTTCCAAGAATTATCCCTTCCTCTCTAATGCTTTCCTCTGTCCTACCTTCCGTAATTATCTTCTGTTGCAGAGATTCCATTTCTCCTTCTAGTTTTTGTTTTTCCTCAAAAATGTTACCAAACTCCTCCTTGTTCCATTTCTTGATTCTCCCTTTCAATACTTTAAGTTTCAGTTGGAATGTATGCATCTTTCCTTTACCCTGAACTGAACTCTGCGTCCACCATTCTTCCATCTTCTTTATGAATCCCGGGTCCCTTAACCAAAAGGTTTCAAATCTGAAGGGTATCCTTCCACAGTTCCTTTTAATATCCACCTCTAGTCTGATAGGCCAATGGTCAGAACCAAGACATGGCATGATCTTTGCTTCAACAAAAACATCCTTGTTCATAACAGGTTCTGATACAAGGAAGTGATCAAGTCTCGAAGCTATCTGATTCTTACCCCCCCTCCTATTGTTCCAGGTACAGATTCCGTTGATTGTTTGAATGTCTACAAGTCTTAATTCATCAATCATGTCATTGAACATTTCCATGTATTGATCTGCTTTTCTTATCCCTCCCTTTTTCTCCTCTGGGGATCGGATTAGGTTAAAATCGCCTCCTATAACCCATGCAGGCTCTGGATAAATTCTATGAATTGCTTTCATGTTTTGCATAAAGCTTTCTTTCTCTCCCGGGGTATGTGGGCCATAAACCCCTGAAATGACTACCTTTTCTTTCGTTCCTACTATTCTACCAATGCCTGTAAGGATTCTGGTCATACTAGTCCAGCCTTCTAGGATTATGTCGTTTGGGTTCCATAAAATAGCAATTCCTCTCGCAGATCCAATAGCATCTTGCCCCATAACTTCGTATTGGAGCTTATTTTTATTAATTATTTCTTCCAACAGCTGCACTGAACCTTTCGTTTCCTGAAGAATCATAATACTCGGTTTTTCTTTTTTCAATTTTTCTTTGATATACCTCTGTTTTCCTTTGCTATTCAATCCTCTAATATTCCAGCTGATGATAATCATTTAAAACTTTTGATAGGAGGGGAAGAATACCTCTGACAGAGGTATCAATTTACCTGAATTTATCAGCATTTCTCCCACGGTCTGAATGGCTTCACTTAATGTTTTCCGTCCTCTTTTCCTGTTGTTTTTTCCAGAAGCGTCCATTCCCATCTGATCATTCTCCTGTTCGCTTGCTATGATTAACTGTTTATCCGTGTTCTCCCCTTTTTTTTCCTTATACTTTTGAAATGCTTCTTTGTACAATTGTTTCTGTTTCTCTGGTATGAATCTGTTATCCAGGTTTTTCCATTCCTGAATTAACTGTTTCATGATTTTTTGCTCCTCCACCTCATTTTCCTTCTGATTCTCCACTTCCATCTGGGAATGATCTGTTACTATTTCTGACTCTCCCACAACCCTTTCTTCAGTTGCTTTCCCCATACTTGTTTCTTTTCCCTTTGTTTCTATAACTACTTCCATTGGCGTATTGCCAAGCTCTTCATCATCCCCCAGGTTCACTTCATAATCCTCGTTTTCGTCTTGGAGGACATGGAACTTGTTTTGACTCGCTGTATTAAGGGGATTTTCGTGAGTCTGAGTTTTGGGGCCCTCTTTGCCCTATTTCTTCCTTCTTGAAACTTGTTGAAAATCCCTATCTGCCTCTCCCATTTCTCCTGATTCTCTTTGATGTGCTTCTTGGTTTTTATCAAACCCTTCCTCCTTATTCAGCGGACATTGTCTGTATAGATTGTCGTATTCGTGGCACTTACGGCATCTGAACGGAATATGTTCATAGTCTATTGGCTGTTTCCAGATATCATCATGATATTCCAGTTCAATAGATTCTGGAAGAGGCTCAGATATATTCATATATACACAGAGCCTTGCATATGAATTATATTTGCCACGCTTTGTTGCCTCTGCTATTTTAACAAAGCCCCCGATTGTGTTCCCAATCCCGTCTAGGATTTCAGGGTCCCAAAATTCCTCTGGTAAACCAAACAATCTAACCCAGTTTGGCGCGGCCAGTATTCTTTCATTTTCATTGTTATATCTCTCTTCCCAGTATTTCATAAACAGACCCGCATTATTCATAAAATACGGTCCCTCCTCAAAAACCCTTTCTTTGTCCTCCAGATTCGTGAAGATGGCTGTAAAAAACCCTTTTGCTCCCAGTTTCAGATCTATATGTCCTTTTGGTCTCCATCTTTCATAAATCCACCCGTTCAGTTCTTTCTCAGTTGGCCAATACCCTACGAACTTGCAAATCAGAGCATGGTCCTTCATGTAACAGGTATATTCCTCAAGTTTGTTGCAGGGAATGACATATCTGGGATGTTTTTGTGCCCTCGGAAGGCATTTCCCACCCATCCTCTTTTGCCATAGGTTACCCATCATTGGTGCATTATTCTCCTTCAGATTACGCTGCGTTCTGGTTGTACTGGTTTCCCCTGCTACAACATTTTTGTAGGAGGGGATCTCTCCCCTCCCCTGCTGATTTTCCATTTCCTCCTCAGGTCTAATGCTTTTAATATTTATCCTTGTTTCTCTGTTGAATACTTATCAGTTAAACTAGTTATGCTTCGAGATTTCCTTACTCAGTCCGCCTACCGTGTTTCTCGTCAACTGCTGCCCCACGATGTCTGCCTGCAGCTCTAATTGAGGCCAGACCCGACATTCCCACTCCATCGATC
>APFE031278578.1:0-16104 GCA_000404065.3 Pinus taeda
TCCCCTCTCTCCCTCTCTCGTTCCTCTCTTGATCCTTCTCCCCCTCTCCCCTGACATCTATCTCTCTCTCTACCCCTCTTCCTCCATGTCTCCCACTCTCCCTTTCCCCATCCTCCTCTCTCCTGCAACTCTCTCTCCCCCGTCGCACGTCTCTCTCTTCCCACCCCATCTCTCTCCTCCCCTCCCTCTCTATCTTTGTATCTTGCCATCCCCTTTTATCCCTCTCTATCTCGCTCTCCCTCTCCCTCTCTCCCCCTCTCACTCCCTCTGGCCCTCTAAATCTCTCTCTCACACTCTCTCCCCATGCCTTTCCCTCACCCTCTCTACCCCACTCTCTCTCTTTCTCTGCCTCCTCTTCCACTCTCCCACCCCCCTGGCTCTCTCTCTCTCTACCTTGCCCCTCATTCTCATTATCTCTCTCACTCTCAATATCACCATCATATCATGAAACAAGCTAAAGCATGTCATTTAAAAAACTAAAGCATAATCATCATTATCATAATCATATCATTTAACAAATACAATCCACATCATGTAGCAGAAAAAAAAACAACCTATCAATTAGAAATCAATTATAGGCATATTATCTAAGAAACACAATCATTATATCATCTAACAAACAATAAAACAAATAATACTAAAATATATACACATTAAATGTGCACAAAATTGTCAACATCGTATTATCTTTCAATGCAATCATATTATCCAATTAGCAAAAGAACAACCATCATATCACATAAATAAACAAAAATTGCTTTCATTTAAAAAAACACATAAAATACACCAACATATACATACCATTTTAAATAAAAAACAATGTCTATACATAAATATCAATGTCATGTCATCTAACAAATATATCATATTCTAAAAAAAAACAATTTATGGGTACATTTAAAAAAAAAATTAAGCAACTTTTCACATTTAAATAAACAAACACATCCATTTCACATATCTTATAAAAATAAAGATAAAAATCTACTCATGAATAAATTCTTTTATATCATCCATTTTCCAAAAAATAAATAATTACAGATAATAAAATACTACAAAGATATCTTTTCACATTATAAATAATAAATTATAAATCAAAACATTCAATTTACAAAAATATTCCTATATAATTTCAAATCAATAAATAATTATACAAACATAAATATAACTAAACAATTCAAGTACAATAATTAAGTGAAAATCCCATTCACTAATAACGATATAAATATAAATAATATAAGTCAAATACCAATAGATATAGAAAAATAACTTTCAGTATATTATATTAGTTTTATTTCTTATATATTTAATAATTTAATATAAATATTTATTGAATAAATCAAATATTTAAAATAAGAAAATCAAATATCAAAAATTAAAAATAAAAATTTGTGTACATAAAAATTTTAAATACTTAAATGTAAGAAAATAATTTAAAATAAGTAAATTGAAGTTGACAGATAAATAAGTGGAGTAAAAAGAGAATTCTACCCTATTAATAAGTGGAGTAAAAAGAGAATTCTACCCTGTGGATGACAATAGTGAGAAGCAACTACCTCTTAACAGGTTGAAGCAAATAGTCAAGATATGTGGAAGAGTCCAAAAGCTTCTAAAAGTGGTAGCATGATTCCTCAATTCAAAAGAAAATGCAATGTTGAAAGAGTTCAAAAACAACTTAAAGTGTGAAATAGGGAATGATATAAATTTGAAGCTTCACTGACTTTGAGAGACTCACATTTAGACATTAGTTCATGTTTTATAAACTATGACTTGGAAAAACTATGAGATGTTATGAGGCTTTATGACAAAAAACTAAAGCTGTTTCCAAATAGAACAGAGCAAAAAAAAATCGAAAGGCTTCAATATTATGAGAGAAGGAGATCGAAAAAATTAGATATTATAAGGTTTTATGACAAATAACTAATGATGTTTCCGAAGTTTTATGACTAAGAACATTGCCATCAAACATAACAGACCAAGAAAATCGAAAATGTTTAGAACCAAGAACAAAGCACGAAGAAAGAAATAACTAAAAGTAAAAGTAAAAAGAATTAATGAGATTTACAGCTGACCACAAAAAAGCAAAAGGAGATTAATGGAATGGAGCAATAACAAAACATAAAATTTAAAAACATTAACATTTATGAAAGAATAAATCATAAATGTGAATATAAAATAAATAATTGTCATGGCGAGATCAAATATCATCCATGCATCCCTTCTGGCTGATCCTCTTGGTCAAAACCAAAATATAAATTATAAATATGAGTGTGAATATAAAATAAATACCTGTCATGGCTGTACAAAAACTTCCTTGGCCTGTTGCTGCTACCGCCGTCTCTGGAAGGCCTGGCTGAAGAATACAGTGCGTAGGCATGATTCTCAGGCTGATCTTTATTCAGCTCTAACACTTCCCTAAAATTAGGGAATTCCATTAAATTTTTCCGTTGTTGTTCCCCAGCTGCACCATGAATCTGGAATAAGCTGGCATGGTCGAGCCTGGACTATGTGGATTAAGAACACGCTCCCCTGCAGAGGTGTACTGAAGGAGATCCGCGTGGGCAGCCGCCAGTTCCTTGTGTAGCTGTTACACCTATCTCTGCAGCGTGGAGATCGCTCCAACGCACCGATAAACGGGATCTTTCAAGCGAGCTTTGGCCTCATATGCCAGAGAATTCACCGCGTCCGCTCCAAATCGCTGAGTACTTTGGCCACGTCGCTTTCTCCGAAGATCTATAGAATCCACCGCGTCCGCTCCAAATCGCTGAGTACTTTGGCCACATCGCTTGCTCCGAAGATCTTGTGAATATTGGCAATTTTTACGCCGTAAGGCGTTTCCATATGAAATGAACTCCCCTAAAACGCCTTTCTGTCTTAATGTTAACCGTCAGATCTATTGTTAGACGATGGAACCATTATCTGCCGTCCGATTATCTGCCGATATTTCTACCCACTTGGTCTGTCGTGTACACATCCAACTCACTATCGAGCGAAGTTCAGTCGTTTCCTTCTTTGTGCTTCTTCCTCTCCTGGTGGTTGAGCGCTTCTTCCTCTCCCGGTGACTGAGCAACTAAAGTTCCTTGAATCCTCGAATCCTTGCTTTCTTTTGGGTATAATTTCTTGTTTATTCTCTGTAATTTATTCACCTACAATTTACACCTACAATGGTCCACTGGAACCCGGGGTGCTATGTTATTGACCCGATATCCTATCCCTTCTCTTTAGTCATTTGGCTTTGTTCGGTTCTTGGAGATTTTCTCTATGAAACCCTGGTTTCCTCAGCGTTATTCTTCGTCAGACAACCTTCACTTCACCAGCTACATGCCGTGGAGGGATTTCCCGTAACTTCAACGTTTCCAGTCATTTTAGCCATGAGTTGTACATTGCTGCTTCATGGCCACCTACTCTGCACAGGTGAGACTGCTATGTAGGGAAATGAGTCGTTTTCACTCCAAACTATTAGTTTTATAGCAGACCTTTTATATTTTTTTTACTGAGTAACTTAACTAAGGAGGTGACCTTACTTTGCATGTACCGCGACTACAACCTTTTCTGGAACTCATGATGCTGAGAACTAGAATGATCTCAGCCTCCAAGATGGTAAGGTGTTAAATGCATTGGATTTATCTTCAGTTGTTGACAGTCAACCTATTCTACCACATAATTTTAACCACTACAACACTACAATGTAGGAGGGCTTTTACCCACTAGGAATTGGGTGCGAGTGCCCAGGCCTACAATGCTAGGCTACCAGATGACCCAGGCTTCCTTACAACGATTTGCGCAGTTATGAGGGACTTTCATAAGGTTGGTTGGTCTCAGACTGATTTGAATTTAATCTTTTAAGCAAACTGCATGTCGGTTTCTTCTTAGGGTTAAAATTCAGGTTACAAAACCCTTGTTTGTATTAAGTTAAGCTCTCAAAGAGGCAAATTCTTCATCATAGTTTTGAGGACCATTCTTCTATTCTATGGATTTCACATCCTCTCAGTTGTATAAACGATTTAGCTATTTGGGACTGTTAAGGTGTGCAGTTAAGCAATTTTCTCTTCTTTTACATTTTATTAGCAATTAATGGATCTGGTTTCCTTTTTCTGTAAATGTCATTTGATGAATATGTTGTCATTTAGCTATTAATATTTTGTCCAATATATGTGTTGGTTACTTACAGTCCTTTTTATCGAAGTTAACAGTCCCTTTTATCCAATTTAACTCATTCTACTAGAACATCATTCCTTGGTGTCCACCCCGGATTGGCTGACGGAACCAATCTGGAAATACCCTTAAGTCACTCGAATCCTTGCTTTCTTTTGGGTATAATTTCTTGTTTATTCTCTGTAATTTATTCACCTACAATTTACTAGATTAGCTCCTGTTTCTATGTTCTCAAAAGGATTAATATCACAATTTCCTTTCTTAAATACCTATCTGCTAATGGAAGCCTCCACGGCTACCCACATTTGTCTATGTCACTTCTTGAAATTACTTTATGCATGCATAGCTCCTAATGGTTTCTTATTGGCGACAGTGTTTGATTTCATAGAATATATGATTAGAGTTTTGGTTTCCATAGTGATGAATTCAGCATATTACTTTCGAGTGGAATAATCTTGATGTGAGGGGTTTTGACTTACTACACAGTTTTAGATTACATCCACTACCACTCTGTAGGTAGGTTTATTTTACATTTCTTTCCAGGAATGGCCATGTAACGAAACTGTTTCATGTGAATTCTTACTTATATAAAAGTTCTGGTTTTCTATAGTAGAGGGTTATTTCGTAATTCATTTGGTTGTATCATTTTACACATGTGGTTAGAACTACAGCTTATGAAAACTACAATGGAAAGGTTAAACGCATAAGGTAAGGCCGGTAGCAAGTCGTTGTTAGAACTGCATCTTATGAAAACTACAATGGAAAGGTTAAACGCATAGATGCAAGTCTAAAAAGTCTTAGGAGGAAATATGGCATTCCGATTACATGACCAGTTCTTTGGCACGCTTATCTAAATCAATCTTCAAATATTGGATTAAAAAAAAACTTTTGTTTTAAACAACGAAACAGATTCCTGAGCAACAACTACTACACGCGCAATTAAGAATCTTGTTTTGGGTACATCGAAATCGAAAATAATTTTGTTATGTAAGATACTAATTGGATTATTTTCAACTATACGGTTACCTATCATGTTGGGCACCTAGGAGAGTAAATAGTTGTTTGATAGTAACAATGACAAAAATACACATTCGAAATTGAAATGAATTTTGTTATGTAAGATACTAATTGAATTATTTTCAACTATAGGCTTGCCTATCATGTTGGGCACCTAGGAGAGATAGTTGTTTGATATTAACAATGCAAAAAATACAATATGTGTAGACAAACATAAATGAAATAAGGTAATAATACTTTGTAAAAAATTATAAAATTTTAAGAAAAAGCCCGAGGTGTTGTACATGAATCACCTGAAAGCAAACGATTGTCTACTTCATGAATGTTTAATAGTTGTGAGATTTTTGTTGATTTTCTGGAAGAAGAAATAGTGTATTGGTATAAATAAGGAAGAAGTTTGGGCATACTTAATGATAACTTTGTCAAATTTGAATTCAGAAAATAGAACACTTGTGATTGTAAATATGTATAGGGATTATTTTGGAAAATTATTTGGAATTTGAATTCAGAAAATAGAACACTTGTGATTGTAAATATGTATAGGGATTATTTTGGAAAATTATTTGGAAGGGTTGGAATCTTGTTCACCAAATTTAGCATCTGTAAGTGACTTGATAAACATCGATAGTTATGTTAACTATATAACTCAGCTATAAGGGAGTTCAATGCAATAATAACTGGTTGGTATGAGTAACCTTTAATTTCATGTGATAAACATCGGTGAATGAAACTAATGAACATATACATTGGGGCAATGTTACTTGGGAGCCGGAGCGAAAGCGGGGAGTGGGAGCGAAAACGAGAGCGGAAACGACATCTTCAGAATCTCCTGGTTTGGGAGCGAATCCCGGAGCGATTTTTTAAAAATATATATATATATATTATATATATATATATATTATATTTTTTTTATTTTTGATACATATATGTCAACAAAAACATGTAGAATGGTGAATTAGACATAAAAAACATAAAAAAACATATATTGATCATTGAACCATATCACATCAATCATCTAGAAGTTATAATCATCATCAACCATGTCCACAAGTTAGTAAAATACATATTACAACTGCAACATATTGAGTCTCGTGAATCATGATTCATCAAATTCAATCTTAAAGTTTCAACTTGAAGCTTTCAAAATTGAAAATTCAATATATAACATTTATAATCATTGATCACCAAAGTTGTACTTGTAAGCTAAGTTTAACCATTACAAGAGGTAATATCTTTGATATTTCTAAGTCCTAACTTCTAAATGTTAACATGAAATGAAATGTTATAAAATGAAACATGAATAATGAAATGAAATGAAACAACTTTAGCCTTTCATGAAGCATCATATTCATAATTCACAATCATTACCAATGAGTTATAATTGCCAACTTCAAACTTCAAATTTTCATTGTCACAGTCATATATTGTTTACAAAAAATATCATTATGATATGAAAGAGCCAAGAGTCAAGAGTCAAGGACTCAAAACTCAATAGTTATGAGAACTAATAGAAACTAGAAAGGACAAGTAAACTGTAAATCTACATGTGGCCCTTGCCATGAGAGTCTCCAGGGGTATAAGCAGGTCGTGATGGTATTCTAAGAGTCTCCCGCACAGACCGACGACCAGAACTAGAAGGCACATGCCCTCCACGTGAGGGTGTAGATGGAGGTGGCGACAAGAAAGGAACAAGACTCGGAAATCAAGCACTGCTACTGGATGGTGGAGGTGGAGGTGGCATGGCTACTGCAGTTGCTTCATCTTCATCCGTTATAAGTTCCTTTTCCAGTTCTTAATCTCCAAATTAATTTAATTTATTTAGATTAACTAATTTAATTTAGATTCATGATTTTTTACTAAATATAGTTAATAAACTAAATAAACTAAATTAAACTAACTAAATTACTGCCTAACTAAATTAAACTAACTAAACTAACTAAATTACTAAGTTACTTACCTCTTTGCAGGCTTGCTCCTTGCTCCTCGCTTGCTCCTCGCTCCTCACTCTTTCTCTCCTCCGCTCTTGCTCTCATTCAAGTGATAATAAAATTTTTTTTGCCCCATTGTGTTTTTAAAACATAAACTTTTTATAAAATTTGAATTTTTTTTCACGCCGGATCGCTCCCTTCATCAGCCAAATTTCTCCCAGAGTGAAAATTTAAACGGGAGCGATATCACTCCCGATTTTGGTTGGGAGGGAAATCTTTTTATCGAGAGTGCGCTCCCGACCAGCTCTCGAGCTGCTCCTACCCAGAGCGCGGATTGGGAGTGGGTTCGAGGGGGGGGGGAGCACTCCCCCGCAACTCTGCATTGGGGAGTCTCTTCCACACACCTTCAGTTTCAAGGAATATATTTAAACTAACACCCTTTGATAATGCTTTAAAAATTTTAGGGTTCCAGTGTGCTGCAAGGTATTATGGTAATTTATAGTTTTCATATTTCCAAAAAGAAATCCTTTAAAAGAAATCATAAAACCATTTTTTTGAATAATTAAGACCTTAGTATGGGTGGCTTCCTTGGGTGGCTCAAAGGAAGGAAATTATCCCAAAAAAGGTAGACAAGAATGAGTCAAGAAATGAGGTGAAGAACATGATCCAGGGGTGAAATGGATGTAATTTCCATTCTCATTGGTTTGGAGGAATGGTATTTCTTCCCTTTTGATTTCCTAACAACCTAAACCTTAATAGATAAGTACCCTAATAATTTTACTATTTCTCTTAGAACAAGATTGTTGTTGTAAATGTAGGAAACTAGATCACTACTAAAGGAGGGCCGCTGGCGAGGGTGAATCAGTAGTGTGGAACTTTTAAACTTTTTCTCTAATTATTAATATTTTTACCATGCATGAACTAAAACACAAAATCGTAGATAAGAGCATCAAAAGAATCATGCAACTATAAAATAAATCAACAAAATGGGCACATGTTTATGGCAAAAAACTTATCCCAGGAAAAAAACAAACCTACTACTATTGCGATTCTCAGTTATTTCATTAATTATCGAACAAATTATATATGGATTGGATCACTCCCATGAGACAAAACACTCTAATTATTTCTTAGTATGCTAACACTATCAGATAGGAAATTATTTCTCTCTTTGATCTACAGGATACCATCTGTTGAAGGCCACCACAATCAACGATCCTTACCTGGTTATTCCTAAACTAACATTCTCTATAGACTTTGATATGCATGTATTATCATGACCAATGAGCCTCACTTAGTTTCTATTGAAATATCCAACCACCCTTGGATGGAGAAAATTATTCCATCTACTGAATCCTCCAATCATTGTATACTCAAAGCCTCCATGCCTTTACATCCTCCCTGCGAGCCTCCTCTCATCTATTTTCAAACTAGACTCCTAAAACTTGCTCAGAATGAGCACTGTAGAAAAATAACATTAAAGTTCATCAAAATATGAAGAATACAATAAGAGAAAACAATCTCCAAATACTCCAATAGATGCCGCACTAAATGTCCAATCACTTCACCAATCCACAACTCATCATTGCACGCACTCCATAATCATAAGGCTAAAACAAACTTCAACTCACTACTTCTACCACTTAACAAAAACTCAAAAACAAACCATACCAACAATTAGCTTTCTCTAATATATGTATGAACTCACGTGCTCAATTCAATAATTACAAAGAACTACTAAGCTCAACAATCATTTTCATGTGCTTGATTTGATCTTGATTTAGCTCATTGACCCAATCAACCACTAACCCTATTAGAGTTTTTTGATATTTTCAACTTTAATCAGCTTCTGGAGGTCCCATGAACTTTTCTGACCATAAAATAATTTTTTTTTTTATCAAGGATGTCACCATGAACCAAAAATTATCTCAATAGCACAAGAAATGTGGAGTAAATCTCGAGAAATCTACCATTCAGACCCCTGATGCAGTTTGAAATCAACTAGGGCTATAACTGCTCCCATAAGGTGGCCTCCATGTGACTGGAGCCTTCCAACTGCTCCCATAGGCCTATGTTCATACAACTGGGATCTAATCTCAAATCATCAACATCTAAGCTATGAACCTCTTCCACGTGTTCCATCATTTTCTTTAACACCATAGCACTCCTACAAGCTTCTGCAATAGGTCTCCAATTGATGAAAAGGAAAGGAATAAGTAAATGGTATATAAGACCTATTATTCCAACCTTAAAACCATGAACAACACCTCGAACTCCTCAAGAAGCAACCACAACATCTCTGACACCTCCAATACCTATAGTAGCATCTCCATCACCTATAGCGGCATCCCCAACTACTATAGTAGTAGCATCAATGCATACAACCGCCTCCATCACTGGTTGAAGCACATCTAACACAAGAAACCAAATCTCACACATGTAGCATCATATGCAATGCCTCCAAGACATATCAAGACATATGCAACATCTAGAGAAACACTCCAACCACTTGCAATAGCATAATCTCCAACCAACTCAACATGTCTGGAGTCCATCTCCTCAACCTCCACAACATCATTTCCACTAGGACTAGTTATAGGTATGATGACATCAATGCCATCTAACAAGATCATCACCAATCATCCATCACAAAATACTCATCACACATGCATATGACCAGCAACGCCAAGAGTTTTTTAAAATCAATGCCAACACTACAATGCCAACAGTAAATGATTAACGTATATGAAATATTTGACCGTAAATGTTTTATTTATTATTGAATTTCTCTTTCGAGCAAAAGATCTTACTGCATGTGACAATAGTGTACAAAATTTTTGTAATAATAAAATTGTCATAGTTTTCACTAGCAGTTTATTATGAAGAGTGGTAGAATTATTTGAAAAGATATGATAGCTTCTAGTTTCCTTGCAAGGACCTTATCATATCTACAGAAATAATTGGTGATAAGGAATGGAAAATTTCTCTTTGTAAAAACAAAATCTATAGGGAAGGGTTGAGTCTAGTGAAGTAGAAGATACAAAGTCAATAATTCTCCTTTGGAATTATAAATAGTATGTATAAAGTCTCATTAAATAATGGGTTAGCTCCGACCTACTAGAAAAGATCTATTATGGGAATAATCCACATTTTTAGTATGAATATATCTTGATAACTGAAATTATTGTATAAAGGCTAACGGAAACTTGTTGAATTGACTATTATTTATGAAAACAAAAGAAATGAAACTTATTCCAAAATGTTTTTGTTACTTTATAGATAAGGCATAGATTTCTTGGCTTCGTGATGAAATAATGAAGGCAAAATACATGTTAATTTGTTACTTGTGCTCTTTGACTGAAAAATACACGGTGAGAGAATAATGCATATTATGCTAATTGAAGAATGTTTTTCGCTTGTCGAAATTATAGTATTAAATTTAACACACGAACACTTTACAACAATGAACTAACAATATTCATGATGAAAATAACAATATGGAAGATTTATCTACATAATGAAAAAGGCAATATGGGAGATTCCAATCACGATTCCAAGGCATTTTTTAAAATGTGGATGTGACAAAAGGTTGTTGTGGAAGGTGTTGTTTGTATATGGGAAATTTCTTGATCGTTGTGTATAATCCTAATGTTGATAGATATGTCTACTAAGTGGTTCCAGTTAATGGGGCATTGATTTGAGTGTTCAATATATTTTTATTCTTTATCAAAGTATTCTTTTGTTGTATTTGTGTTCTTCAATTTATGCCTTACGACGTTTCCTTTGCAACATCTGGTGCAAATGCTAGTTTTATGTTTTTCGGGAAGAAAATACGGCACAAATACACACTGTGAGTTTGAAGGCAGCGCACGGTGCGTTCGACGAATTCGAAGCCATCTCTGTCATTAAACATAAATCATCATGGTTTACTATGGCGAAAAAGAAATCAATACATGACACATAAATATGACTAACTGCGAGATAAATAATTATTTAAATCATTACAGAAAATAACTATAGAGATTTTTTTATTTAAATCATTACAGAAAATAACTAGAGAACGCACCATTTCTTGATATAGAGATTTTTTTAATTCCCAACGGGCACACTTAGCTGCAAGATCGAAATCTTGGTTTATTTGAGTGCCACACGGCGGCCGTTGTGGATGACGAATTTTGCAGTCAAAGTACCCACCATGGTGTGGTGATCTGGGCTCAAATTTTGAGTCGAAATTTGCAGAACCCTAACTTGTGCTCAACGAAGCGTTATATAAACAGTTAATCCTGAATCAAGACACTGTGCTTTGAGTGTCATATGGTACGCCTGTATCTCATAGGAATCACCACAGCTGCCCGAAATTCGAAGATCTTTCGTTCTCGTGTACAGATCAACCCTCGAAGAATTGTATCTCAGAAATATTGCGAAATATTGCTTCTGGAAATAGTAGTATCAATATCGTAAGCTAATTTTGATTTTGATTTCCTTGTCTTGCACCGGTCGATCTCCGTGAATAGCGTATGCAGATAAATACGACTAAATCGAGATCTCAGTTGATAAAAAGAACGACGAAGGAGGCATTGCAGAGGAGTTAAATGTTACCTTTTCCCAAACAACTAAAGGCTGTGATGTGAATGGAAGACAAGACAGAAAGAGGAATGTGAATATGGACCACACGATTGAATACAGGTGATAGATAGAAGAGGAAGTGTTTTCTCTGGGTTTCAGAAGAGCAAATACAGATGACAGACGGAAGAGGAAGATGTCAACAAAAAAATTCGAACTATTCGCTTGAACTTACCCATATATATACACCGCACAATAATATTATCTATTTCAAAACGACATAAAGATTCCATGCCAGGGCTTCTTTCTCTCAAAAAAGATGTGAGCCGTTAAAGGTGAAGCGATCACACTTTACCACAGCTTCTATAACAAAAACGCCTGACACTTTTGAAATAAAGATTCCATGCCACGGCTTCTTTATCTCAAAAAAGATGTGAGCAGTTAAAGGTGAAGCGGATCACACTTTACCAGAACGTCTATAACAAAAACGCTGACACTTTTTTTTGAAGTTCTTGTGCATAATGATACTTGGCGTATCGGTTAAAGGAAGAGCGGATCACCGTTTAATTGAACATACCATAAAAATTTAAAAACTAATTAAACATACTGGTGAAATTTATAGGAAATATGATATCTTAGATTAAACCGCAAAGTAGTTTAATTATTAAAAATGTTTCCGAAAATTATTTTTCATAAAATATTGAATTTAGTTGACAGGGCAGATTCATCGCAGATTCAAATCGCAAATTCTATTGAATGAAAATGGGAATGGAAGGTATTACATATTTGTACCTCGAATTCGTCTGGAAAAGGATGTTGAAAGTTTTGCATTATATTGAAGTCCAGTGAATTTATTGAAGAAGTCCAGTGAATTTAGTGAAATTTACATGAACAGGTTACCAATAAATGAACACTTAATTAAATCTGCAATGAACACATTGTTAAATCTGTAACATTTTCAATTAAATTTGATGCCATAACAAAATTTAAAATCATACCATATAAACAGAATTCAATACCATCCATGCATATAATCACACACATAAACATGGCATGACTGTCACACACAAATCGAAATTCTCAAACATCAGACTGACTCAAATTGAAACCAACCACACATCTAATCACACAGAGTTGCCAATCTGAATATAAAAGACTGAAACCAAACACACATACTTGCCAATCGTGAAAATACTGAAAAATGAGGAGAAAAATACTGAAAAATGATAAGAGTTTCCCTACTTCCTTCGATCATGTCTACAAATGATAAGAGTCTAAATCATGTCTACAAATGACTATGATCATATATGGCAATTATGTTTTCTTAAGCTAGCTAAATTGCATTGTTTCCTATTACATTACATGAAATGACTTATAGATGTTATGTAAGAAGTTATAATGGGATAACCTACTAGAAATGCAATAATTTGCAGTTGTCAATTACATTGAAAGTATTGTGAGATTCCCTATATATTAGAGTAGTTGATATGTATATCATTTACATATTTTCAACATAGGGAGAACTAAAATGTAGAGTGAGGTCACAAAAGAGAGAAGCCATGAATTTTCAATCCATTTTTTATTATTAAAAAGGGTTTGGTAAAATGATAAAAATTCTTATGATCCAGTATGATAGTATTGTGGAAACATTTCTTTCTATATGGATGTGATGTGAAATGCATTAAGCCAAGGGTAGAGACAATGTAACCCTTGAGAGGTTTATTTGACAATTATTATTCTCATAATAACAATGAAGAATCTACTCTATAATCGACATGGGTAGCATGAAAGTATATTTTTTTGTATGCATCCAGGACATGATATGTGGTACCAGTGAAAAGGAAAAATTTTCTGAATAGCATAATTTTGTAGAAGAAATTATAGTTGTTTGGAAAATACAAAGATGAAAGTTTGGAGACTAGTTTCCTCTAAAGAATGGATTCTTTTAACTATGAATTTTCATTCTCAACTTCTAAGATAATATTTTTAATAAACATTAATTCATTAAATATTGTATAAAAAACCAAGTAATCTTGGAGAAAATATATATAAAATTAGAAGAAGAAAAGTACAAATTTCTTTAAAACCACACAAACTATTTTAACAAAAAATATATATATTATATTTTCTTACATCACAGAACAAAATAAGATATATTATCTCACTCCTTACATGATTAAAGAAGAAAACTAATAATTCTCCATTAAATTTGTTTTCAAAATATGTAAACCTTATAATAAAAAAAGTTAAATACAGTAAAATATAAATATATAATTAGATGTTAGAAATGCATAAATTAGCAATACATGAATTAAAAGAAACATATTTACATTGTAAATTTACATATTAAGTTTGACTTCATTTTTACTTTATGTTACAAATGACATTAAATTAGGGCAATGTTTAACTTATTGATGAAATGACATTTTTGCATCGAATATGGGGTTTCAATTTCTAGCAAGATTCATTTCCCCTAAATTCTTGAACTTTATATACTAAACAACTTAAACTCAAACTTTAAAAATATTTACTGGTTTCAGTTAAAATTAACTTTAGTAATTATGATATGATCAATTGTTTATTAAGATATATGAGGCAGGGAACCTTTAAATGAATAGATTTTTTGGTTACAAAAAATGTTGTAAACTGTGATGCGCTCTTAACGATCCATCAATTGTTTTTTAGATACATGATGTAGAGAATCTGTAAATGAATATATATGGGTGCCTTGAAATGAGTAGAATGCTTTTGATATGTATTTTTCTTTTAATTTTAGTAATTATGGTATAACATATTTTTGTTTTCTTTAATTGATATGTGATATATGAATATATTTTTTGGTTACAAAAAATGTTGTAAACTGTGATGCGCTCTTAACGATCCATCAATTGTTTTTTAGATACATGATGTAGAGAATCTGTAAATGAATATATATGGGTGCCTTGAAATGAGTAGAATGCTTTTGATATGCATTTTTCTAGTAATTATGATATAACATATTTTTGTTTTCTTTAATTGATATGTGACATGTGGTTAAATTGATCTAATTTTAAAAACTTAAACAAAAATCTGGAAGAATCAAAAGAACTAACATAGAGTCACAACCACACAAACATTGACATGCACTAGAGAAAACACTTGCAAAATCAAAATACAAAAGATTCCTGCTGCACTAGAGAAAACACTTGCAAAATCAAAATACAAAAGATTCCTGCTGCTGCTACCGTAGTAGCTAGCAGGTCTCGCTGAAGAATACAGTGAATAGGCATGCTTTGTCATACCCATGGCAGCGACAGGATTACGTTCTTTTGGGTCGATCATAAACCTATCGCAGAACTATTTTTTTTTTTTAATTAAGATCATCTCATTAAAATATTGATTTAAATTTATTTACTACATTAGTTATGAAAAAAAAAGAAATTGGTTGACTTAGGCTTTGGATTTTATCTTTCAAACACAAAACACAACTTACTATCTATAGCGTTGTTTTGTTTTTGTTTTTCTTCTAAAATATAATAGGAAAGCTATTCTAGGTCATTTAATTTGTTTTATTTTTAAGATTTAAAATGAAAATTATTTGATCTCTAATTTCACATTGATCATTATTGTAAAAAACTATTTAGGTTATTTATAGTGATGTAAAATTAAAATTCTTGTAATTGGGTATGAATCTTATTGGTGACGAGGGAAATTAATGGTGACTATATAATATATTCATGTGATTTTAGTTAATCATTAATATTAAGTATTGTTTTTTTTTCCACTTTTCATGTTTCATTTTATAGTTCTTTCATTTAGGAGATAACAATTAATCAAATTAATTTAATAAGGAAATTAATCTTATTAAAATAAAACTAATAACACAATAGTTAATGTGATGCATCTATAGGTTCTAAGTGCTTTAATCTGCCTCCAATAGCATATGTAATGATCTGAAATCTAACCATATAAATAAAGAGAATGAAATTATATGTAATTATTTTTTCATTCTATGTTTTTCTTAGGAGGAGGAGGGGATGACGTGGAGGATAAGAAATAGGTAGAGGTTGAGCAGTAAGCGGAGGAGTTTGGAGAGGGACAAGAGGAGGGGGAGATGGGGGAGGAAGGTGGGCGAGGAGGTAGGAGGTGGAGGGGGAGGAGGAGAAGAGGACATGGGGGAGGAGGCGAAATAGGTAGACAGGGAGGAAAAGGAGGGTTGGGAGGAGGAGGAAGGGGAGGAGGTTGTCTGAGGGAGAGTAGCTGGAAGAGGTTGAGTGGCATGATGAGGAGGAGGAGGTAGTAGGGGAGAGGGCGAGTGGGGATGCAGATCGACGGAGGGAGAGGTGTGAGTAGGGTGAGGAGGTGGGGAGAGAGGAGAAGATGGAGGTTGGGAAATGGGGCGGAGGCAGAAGGAGGGGAGCCAAAGGTGGAGGCAGGAGAGGAGGGAGAAGGGAAAAGAGGTGGA
>APFE031278580.1:0-38342 GCA_000404065.3 Pinus taeda
TTTACTTCATCTTCTCTTGATTTAAAAGTTTTCATTAAAATTTATTCATTTTTAATCATTTTTAACTTATTTGATTTGATGACATTAAATTGTAAAATACTAATTCTATGAGTTTTATAAGTTACCTATGTCTTAACAAGTGGCTCCACATTAATGAACAACTTAAGGGACTAAGTAATGACAATAATAAAAACCTTTGTTTCAAACTAATCAACTTATTTGTTTAAAAAAAAAAAACTAAAACTATTAATGAGAAAATAATTTTCAATTAAAAAATAAACTAGTTTCTTGTGATTAAACTAGTGTTTATTCACATTATCATTAATAAATAAATAATTTACAATTAAAACTTAAACTATTTTCATCTTATAAAAATTGAGCATGATGACGGCCTTATATAATGTCTTTTCAAAAAAATAAAATTTTAAAATAAAACTAGTTTTATGTAAATATTTGATTATTAAAATATGTCTTTCTTCAAACTTAAACTCAACTTTTTGTAAAAATACATGTTTTTAATCATTAAACTTGCAAATTAGTCATAAATTAAATGTTTAGTAAACACAAATAGATATCAATCCATGATAAAAATCAAAACACTTAAGCCATTATACATCACACATTGCCAATTTTAAAAATATAAGTATAAAAAATAATTTCGTTATAGTTTTATTTTAAATTATTTATTATTAATTATAAAAATAATGAATATATGAATTAAATCTATATACACGTAAAATACATGTTACAATATTCTTAACCATAGAAATTTTTAATTTGTAAATAGTTTTTTTAGAATACCATGTTTAGTATAATATTTGTTAATATGATTTTTTTAATTAATTAATTTAAACTAAATCAATCAAATAATATAACTAATTTATAGATAAAAACTTAGCCCTTGATCTATGAATATTACAGCAAATTTTACAGAAGTTAAATTTCTATCGTCCTCTTAATAATTACCCATACTTAAATTAAAATTATAAAATACTTATTATAATTATTAAAAAAATACTATAAATAATAATTATTATTATTTAATATTATTAAAAAAAACCAACCACCTTAACATTAACCCGTATAAGCCACGTTCTTTAATGCTATTCACACGAATTTGACAACCACGAAGTATTCGAATGGTTGGAGTTTTGAAGTTTTGCCATCTATCTACTATCTACTATCAACAACGTCTCTTCCATGCCATAATTCAAATCTAACAACTCAACCCAATACTACCAACCAAAACAAACACAAAAATGCAATAACCCTTAACCTAAAATATTAAAATATACTCTCCCATCGTCTTAATTTCACATGCTCTTCATTCTTTTTGTTTTTCTATCCCCTTCACACTCTCTCGCTCCACAAATAGCGGACCACAGCCTCTTCATTTTGCTTTCTTTTACATAACTGAATCGTCCCTTCAATCGTTGGCGCAACTGCTCCACTACTCTCCCGCGCCACTGCAGTTTGGGACAGCACCTTACACCAAGTCCTTCCAAGGACATTAAATGTTCCACACCTCGCAGCTCTTCTATCTCAGCGCATTCCTCTACCGACAATACTCGAAGATTTCTGAAGTGCTCCAACCCTTGCATGCAGTTGAACCTGGGACATCGCTTAACACACAAATGCCATAAATTTTCCAAAGCTGGCAACCCTTCTATCTCGGCGAGATCAGTAACATATAGGAGTCGAAGCTTTGTGAGGTGTTCCAACCCTTGTATGGTCTTCAGTTTACTACATCCAGAGACGCCCAACCACCACAAAGTCGTCAGATGTTCCAGAGATGGAAACACTTCTATCTCATCACAACCATAAACATCTAGATGTGTAAGCGTTGGGAGGTGTATGCTCTTGAGTTTGCTACATCCACTCACATACAAGCGCTCCAAAGATGATGTCCACGTTTCAAGACTGGTGAGCTCCTTTACATTTTCACAATCATAGATACCACAAAGCCTTCCTATCTGCCTCAATTCCTCACAGCCAACCAAGCGAAGTCTATTAAGGTTTCGGCAAACTCCTTCAGGAAAGCTTACCTCCGTTATCTGTACTCCAACCAGTTGAAATTCCCGGAGCCTCTCCAAGCCAAACATAGATTTGCCATTGGAGTCGTCCAATTCATTCAACGCTGCTACTGTTTCTCTTTCTCGTTCTGCTGTTTTAAATGGAAGTTCGCCCAATGGACAATCTTCTATGCGAAAGTATTCGAGATTGTTCAGCAGGAGAATATCCTGTGGTAACTTTTGTATCCCACAAGAAACCAAACTCAACTCTGTCAGTTGAGTCAGCCGTCCAAAAGTATCCGGCAAGCATTTCAATCGCGGGCAATTGCTCACCCGCAAATCCTTCAAGCTATTGAGGGAACCGAGGGAAGATGGCAGCACTTCCAACAAACGGTCCCCTAAATGGAGTACCTCCAAGTTGCATAGGTCACCGACACCGCTTGGCAATTCTTTTAACCCAGCATCCACTAAATATATTTCTTCCAAGAACCGTTGATGTGCCACCTGGGGAGGCAATTCTTTCACCTCGGAACAACATGAAAGATCCAAGAATTCCAGCGTCGTAATATTTCCAAGTGTCCCTTTGGAAATGATCACATTCCTACATTCCTTCAAAGAGAGACATTTGAGTCGAGTCAAATTCCCAAAAGAATTTGGCAGCATCGCCAGGCGGTAACAATAAGACAAATCAATGGACTGGAGGTTTGGTAGCTTTCCGATGGAATCAGGCAGCATCTCCAAACTGGTAGCATAAGACAAATCAATGTCCTGAAGATTTGTTAGCTTTCCCAGGCAATCAGGCAACGATCTCATTCTTGTGAAATGTCTTAAAACCAAGTCTGTCAAAGAGTGCATATAACAAAATTCCTCTGGCAAAGTTTTGAGTTGGACAGTCCCATCATAATCCACAACAATCTTTTCAAGGTACTTCAGTTGTCCTATGGACTTTGGAAAATCTGAAACGGGAGAGTAGATGTTTAACTCTCGCAACTGGAGAGGCGGCTGCAATGCACACATTTCCACTGTAAGAAAGATTTCGAGATGATTCTGATCTACAAACAAATTGAGATTGAAATAAAAGAAGTATAAACACGCAAAATTGCGTACCTGAGATTCCTGTTGCCACAAGGCTTTCAATCTGCTTCCTCTCACTTCTAAAACTCTTAAATTTCCCAGGGGAACCCAAGAAGGCAGGGAAGAATAGGGGCATTTATACCAGCGGAGCCATATGAGATGTGGTGACCGCACCCTCCTCAATATAGCTTCTACATAATAATCTTCACTTGCAAGAATTCGCAAACCATGATAACGATCTGTGTTGAACAGTGCCCGCTTACAGTTTCCCAACAGCTCCTGAATACACCTTTCGTACCATGACATTTCTGAACGGACACCAAATCCATAATGAAAACCGTCTACACGATGAACCGTCGAAATCCCGCGAACTTCGGTTGTGACCTATTCAATCATAAAAATAAAAGATAGATAGTATCCAGGGCACAGATCTTGCGTTGAACAAAACAACTTTAAAAATTTTGAACCAAAGAGGAATGTTTGAATCACTTACAGACCACGACGATTCTTCAAATAACTTATCAACATTGTTATTGTTGGTGGCGTGACACCAAAGACGATGGGGCATTGATCTTTCCGCAGCAGTATATCTTCCCATATCTCTAACCTGATCATGCATTTTTATCCGCTTTCCGCTGTCCAGTTCCAGAAGACACTTGCTCTCTAAATTTGAAATCCCCACCGCTCCCCATATTCTTTTTGCTGTATCCATATCTTCCCCTATAGAAAAGCAAACCATATCTAAGAATATTTGCTGGTGCTCTTGGTCGAGTGAATAATAACTAATTTTGAGCGTTTCCCGTATGTCCGCGGGTGGTATCTTGTGAAATTCATTCAATAGCTCTTTCCAATATGTGTCATCTCTTCCACAAAGAAGAGCCCCAGTAACTTTCAATGACAACGGCAATCCATCACAGGCCCTTACAAACCGTTCCACAAGATGTATAAATCCTGGTTGTGGATGTGGCTGCTTGAAGGCATATGAGCAGAACAACTCTTGGGAGTGTGCTCTATTCATCCCGGTGAGCTTATAAATTGATGAATCTGCTATTTCTGAACATAGGAGAGCATGCTTGTCCCGAGAGGTAACTATTATCAAGCTATTGGAACTAAGAACATCCCTAATTGGTAAGAATGCATCCAGTTGATCGGCCTTCTCTACATTATCTAAAACTATCATTGCATTACAACAAGCTAGGTAACGTTTGAGGATTATCACACCTTGGTCCACAATCTCAATTTTAATATCCCTGTGTGTCAAGTCTTTAATGAGCTTCATTTGCAAATCAACCAGAGATTTTCTAGCTGCAGTTTCACTAACATCAGATAAAAAAGAGGATCCATCATACTCAGAGCACCTACGGTTGAAGATCTGTTTCACCAAAGTGGTTTTCCCAATACCACCAACACCTATAATTCCGACAACCCTGGCCTGAACGTCACGCTTCTGCCCCTGCTGCATTAGCACTGTACTTTCAAAGTGCTGTAGCTTATCATCCAATCCAGTTGGATATTTAGCCACAAAAAGCGGTGTTTTTGAAAGTTTTTTCAATAGGCTTTGAACAACTTTGTCCAGAAGCTCCGCCTCGTTCCTGGATGAATAACCAATGAGAAATGAATAGGTAAGTGTCAAGTACCAAGCAGCACTTCTAAATTTCTGTATCCATATGGGATAATTCCTATTTTCCGCTTGTGAGTGGCGAGTAATAAAATCATGAACGTTACAAATCATTCCAGAGGTCCTTTTGAAGTTTTATTCTTTATATCTACCAAACAGGTACATCGATCGTGCAGGAGTAAGTGGAGAGATTCTATACAGTTCAGAAAGCTACAAAATTTGACAAAGCTATGGGCATCTGATAATCTATTCACATGAGGAATACCAGATTTCATTCAAAACTGGAAGGACCACATTGATCTTTGGGTTTCATTCAACTTAGTTCTCAATGCTAACAACATGCAAAATGTCTCTGCTTACCCTTGTAACCATTGCTGAAACATAAGAGGCAACACACAATTCCCCTGATTCAAATGGATTGAATTCAAACTACATCAGGGAGGAAACACACATTTCCCCTGATTCAAATGGATTGAATTCAAACTACAGCAAGAGAATGGAAAGGAGATTGCGTAGGGAAAAAGTAAACAAGAACATACATCAAGAGACACCATATTTACCTGGGAGAAACCCAATTTAAGAAAATCCCTGCAGGGAAATGGACTCGCTTTCCAATCAGCTTGTCCAATTCAAATTATTGAGATGGACTTTTCATTGGAGCCAATGGATCACTAAAAAAAAAATTCTCTTACAGCAATCCCCAACATTCATTTGCTCGGCAAGATTTCTCAGACCACCTTCAAGTTGCTGATTTCCTCAACTGATCGAGAGAACTGAAACGTTCGTAGTTAAATGCTTTTATTCTCACGTATAGCACGTCGCAGGGCGTCAATCACAGGATCAACATTACACTATACTTTTGGAGATAAACGAGCAGGATAATACGAAAGGATCGCAGCCTTTCTGAAGTGCACAAAAAGACAGATGGGATTATTTTGTCATTAGCTTGGTCTAGAGCGACCAGCTCATTGAATTAAGGGGATCGACGGAGGAGATGATTTCAATTACTAGTTTTTCTGGTGTTGTGTGGTCATAGTGGAATTTAGCACAAAATGCCGCATAAAAGAACAAAAACAAAATCTTCTGAAGTAGGAAGAAGCCTCGTGGAGACTCAAAAGCAGGGCAATATGGCTCAAGGAAGGTGACAGGAACACTAAGTTTTTTCATAAGTATGCAAACTCCAGCGCGAGAAAAATACCATATGGAAAATAAGTGATGGAAAGGGTGGTTTTTTCGTCTCACAACAAGATATTTCAAAGGAAGCTGTAAGACATTTTAAAAGCCAATATAGAAGAAGGGAAAGGTGTGGTTTCGAGGACATTCTATGGGGTATTGACCTGGTACCACAAATGTTTGATAATGAAAAAAATGAGTCCGTGTTTCAGCCAATAGCAGAGGATGAACTTCTAGGAATAATGAGGGCTTTTAAAAAGGACAAATGCCCAGGCCCGGATGGCTGGACTATAGAATTTTTATTCACTTTTTTAATATCATCAAGAAAGACATGCTGAGGATGGTTGAAGCATCTAGAATTTCAGGTAGCATTCATCACATCACATCCTCCACTCTGATTGCTCTAATCCCAAAAAAGGTGGAAGCGGAATCTTTTCAAGATTTCAGGCCGATCTCATTATGCAATATAACTTTCAAAATCATCACAAAAATTATTGTTGAAAGAATAAAAGCGACTTTAGCCACCTTTCTTACTAAGGATCAACATGCTTTTTTCAAAAGGCGGAATATATTGGATGCAGTCGCTAATACTCAAGAAAGTTTGTTTTCTATGATATCAAAAAAATCAGACGCGGCCATTCTGAAAATTGATTTACAAAGAGCTTATGATTGTTTAGATTGGGGGTTCATTAGATGTTTATTGGCAAAGATCGCCGTGAAATCAAATTCCATCAGCTGGATAATGGCATGCGTAGAAAATGTGAACTACGCGGTCATCATAAATGGAATGCCTTCTCCTTTCTTCCCAGCAGAAAGGGGGCTTCGTCAACGATGCCCCCTTTCTCCTCTTCTGTTTATCCTGGTAATGAACTCTCTAAGCCTCCATATTAACAAGGCAGTTTCTGAAAATAGGTGCAGGCCTGTCAAGATTTGCAGGAATAACTTCATCTCGCACAACCTCTTTGTTGATGATGTACTTATTTTTGCAATGCTTTGCAAGGTTTCGTGGATATGTCTCAATGACATTCTTAATAGATTCCAAAGAGCTACTGGGTTACAAATTAATAAGGCAAAATCTACCCTCTTCCACAATGATATCAACATGGAAATGGTGAAATGGATCTCTGAGTTGTTTGGAATTGAGATGAAATCGCTTAAGGATGGCTTAAAATATCTGGGTTTTCAGCTAAAAGCCAAGGGCTATTCCAAAGCGGATTGGCAATGGTTAATAGAAAGGTATTACAAAAATATTTTGGCTTGGGAATACAAGAGTCTATCCTTGGCAGGCAGAATTCTTCTAACTCAAGCGGTATTATCACAATTGGTTGTATATTGGGCTCATATATTCTTCCTTCCTCCGAGTATCATCCACAAAATGAACAGGATTTCTGCAAATTTTATTTGGGGTGGTAAATCAGATCCGAGGAAATTCCATCTGTCCAAAATGGAAAAGATTTCTTTGCTTAAGAGCCTAGGAGGTTGGGGGTTATTGGATTTAAGGGCTTTTTGTAAAGCGCTCCTCTGCAAATTGCTGTGGAGAGGAATTTTCGGGGTAGGGCCGTGGAGTATCACTATTAAAAAGAAATACATGAAAGGTAAAGATTTGGAATTCTGGTTCAGAACAGGATCGATTGGAGCCAAGCATGGATCTGCTATATGGCTCAGTCTTCGCAAAATTGAGCAGTATTTTTTAAAGAATCTGAAGTGGAGCCTACATTCTGGCAGCGGAATTTTAATTGGTATCGATCCCATATTGGGTGGGCGGGAAAGCATATCCATTCCTCAGAAACTTTTATCTTTCTTCCACAGGAACGGCATTTTTACTTGGGACAAGCTCATTTCAGCTTGGCATGGCCCAATCCCTCTATGGAAAGAAGCCAATGATCTTCGTATGCCAGAGTCTCTGGTTATGCTATGGAATTCTGTCAAGGATGCTCTCAGAAGTTGTGGATTTCATCGCTCAGGGTCAGCTGACTATCTAATCTGGCTGGTGCCAAATGCAAAATTGTTGGTCCGAGTAAAAGACATTTACTCTGATGTGATTAATTTAAAGGCCTCTCACTCTAGCGCTATATATCCTCCAATCCTCTAGAAGACGGGATGCCCTCTAAAATTAATTTTCTTCTCGTGGCTGGTGTTTTTACAACAAAAATTTGACATGGGAAAATTTAAGGAAAAGGAACTGGCACGGGTCGAGTAGATGCTCAATGTGTGAATCAGCCGAGGAATCCAATTATCACATGTTCTTCCAATGCAAATCCTCACTGCAAATCTGGTATGAATTGGCAATTCTTTATGGTTTCTCTCATGTTGTTTTTGTTTCAATCCATGCAGCTTTTGAATGGTGGAGTGGGCAAAGAGAACCATGGAGATCTTTTATTATTATTTTCCTATGGTGCGCATGGAAGTGGAGGAATTGCAAAATATTCAAAGATTCAAAGGACTCCTTAAAGACTATTTTGCAACATATCATAACCATCTATGATTCTGTGCCTATAAAGCATCCCAAAATGACAAAAGGCCACATAAAAGAGAAAGAATGTTTCCTCAACAGAGTTCCTAGAGCGTTTTTTGATGGTGCTGAGCAACAAAATATTTGTGGCTGCGAGGTTCACATTATTATGGACGAGAAGCTTCAATATCTTATTTCATGGAATGGAGGAAATGGCACTAATAGTATGGCTGAGGCGAGAGCCCTAGCAGGACTTCTTGCTTTCTGCTTGTTTTTTGATATACAGGCTATTTCAATCTATGGTGATTCCAAAACAGTGATCGATCATGTCAAGGGAGCCTGCCGCATTAGAAGCCCTCACTTGGCAGGGTGGATGGACATGATAATGTTTTTTTGGGGGCTCATGAGAGATTGTTCCATGCAACACATCTGTCGTGCCCATAATCACCAAGCTGACTGCCTATCAAAGAAGGGTCTACTCTTAGGTACAAGTTCATGGTCCATGAAGGTAATAGATGGAGAGAATTCATGTTTTATCCAGGACTTGACTTCTCTATCCCTGGATCTTGAAGCTCTTTTGGTTATTTACAGGTTCTCTTTTCTTTATCTTTGTTGTTTTTTTCTTGTATATGACATGATATATGGATGTCCAACAATCTCTAAAAATCTCAGTTTCATATCTGATATGTTATGGCATGTGATGCACAGATGACTGTTTTTTGTTTTATCTGATGTTTTTTTGGATCAGCGATGTTGGTTTCCTCCTCCTTGAAGGAACCCATCCTTCAGTTTTTTGCCACAGTGTCTCAAAATCAAGGTTTCCTGGCATCTATTTTGCGCCATTTTTGTACCATCTCGATCTTTTATATTGTCTCAATATAATACAATGATGCTTTTTTCTTTCTGAAAAAATAAATAAATAATAATTTAAAATAAAATAAAATAAATATAATAATAATAATAAAAATAAATATAAAATAAATAAAATAAATAAATATAATAATAAATAAAAATTATTAAATATATAAATAAAAATAAATAAATAATAATTAAAAAATAAATAAATAAATAAAATAAAAATTTCATCATGTGGTAGGACTTCTCCTGGATCCTTTGTGAGAAGTCGATTTTGTCATGATATCTGTTTTTCCTCCTTCGTTTCGGCTGGGCTTCCCTTCATTTGCAGAGATAAAGCTTCAATAGCTGGATCGTAGCCGTTGGAGTTTGGCTAAATGGATAGGGGACTTTCTTCGGTAATCTGTGTTTTTGCGCGTAGTCTTAAAATCCCATAAAATGACCTAGAAATCCCATAAAATAACCTAGGAATTTGTAATAATTGTCAAATTTTAAAATTTTGAATGTGCCACGAAGACTGATTTTTGATGATGCTGAATTTTTCCTGCCATAAAATAAATCGATTCAAACACTCCAACTAACTAACTAACAGATTTTTTGAATTTTTTGAAATTTTAATACGAGATTCCGATAAAAGCGATCATCGAGGCTATTTTGTTGCGTTGGTAGACAATTTCATGTTTCTTGGGGTTGGACGATTGGGAGTGATCACTCTTTTGGTGGTGCGTTGAAGGTCTTTGACCGGGGTTCTGACCTATTTCTTGGTCAAAAGTAGTTGGTGGGGCTAAGGGCTAGCGAGTGCTATTTCCACCTCTATAGCAATATAAATGCTCCATCCTTACAGCCAGATCCATGTATGTATGGGATACTGATGCGACAGCTACATGGAATCCCATGATTTTCTGGCAACTATGCTCCATACCTTTCCTGGCCGCTCCCTTCCAACCTGTCACACGGTGGATATGATAGTACACCATACTCATTCAATACAACCTCTATAGTCATTCAATGCAATCGCCCAATCTTGGTGCCCAAAATTTCAAAATTCAAATGTTATTTCCGCGCCCAAGGTGCCCATGAAATTTCTGAAACGAAGTGAAACGAACACACCACAGAGATTTCGAATATCTACAGGGGTCTCTCCTCGCATCATGGTCTTCCAACGCTCTTCCGGTACTGGTTCCGCCATACGAGAGGCCGAGAGTTGGAGGTGCCACTCTCTCTGGTTTCCCAGATTGGATCATCCATTGACCACATAAAGCAGGGATTATTTGTGCGCTCTTATATAAATGCATCCTCTGAATAACGAATGATCTCGCCGATTCACAACATCTGAGGAGCTTGCTTATATTGTCTTTGGTGTATCTACAGAGGAAAATAATAGCACAACGGAGAGAAATCTTCAGGGACATAGAAGACTTTGCAGTTAGTAGTTTCTTATGTGACCTTCCTTCTTCCTTACAGAAAATGGTTTTCTAATAAGTTGCTGCGGGGACTTTCGGTTTTTCGGGGAATTTTCATTAGCTCATTATTGAGCAATCCTTCTGTTTTGATTTGATTTCAAGGTTGTGATTGATAACGCCGTCTATGAAAACGCAACATTGGTGAGGGTGAAGCCCTTGGCTTTCTCAGTCTGAATTTCTTGAATACATCCTATGTGGGGTAGTTTTTCACTATGCATTTATTCTGTCCAAATAGCGTTTGGGCTTTAATGAAAAGTGACCCTCCAGTTACCGGGATGTGGAGTTAAATTGGCAACTGATTTAGGGGTTTTCCTTTTTACAGGTGGACAGTGCAAACAAGCATGGTATTCTATTGGAGGCTATTCAAGTCCTGACTGAATTGAACCTTAATATCAACAAGGCTTATGTTTCTTCAAATGGGAGATGGTTCATGGACAGTATGTTGTAATTAATGATATTATATCTTATGTTTTTGTAGGTTAATACTCTTACGATTGTTTTAGTCCTGCTTCTGACAAATTCTTCTGTTGTGGCAGTGTTCCATGTCACAAACGAAAATGGAAAAAAACTTACAGATGAAGGCGTAATTGGGTACATTAAGAAGTTATGTATAAATATCTTTCAAACCAGGGTTGGCAATACAAAAGTATTTCTTATGTTTCCTGAATCATCCATGCGTTGTATTGCAGAGGTTGGCAACAAACCGTCGCATAGTGCCTTTGTTTGGAAAACCAACAGGTCTAGATGCAGCCGCTGAACATACGACAATTGAATTAACAGGCACTGACCGACCGAGACTGCTATCTGAAATATTTGCCGTATTGGGTGACCTAAAATGTAACGTTGTGGAGGCGGAGGTCTGGACTCACAACAGGAGGGTTGCCTATCTTGTATACGTTACTGATGAGGACACAACTGCGGCCATTGACGACCAGCAAAAGATTTGTAAAACTGAAGAGCTCTTGTTAAATGTAATGAGAGGAAACAACACCATCATAGAAGCTAAAACGGTGGTGTCAATGGGATTCACTCACACAGAAAGGCGGCTTCATCAATTGATGTTTGCTGACCGTGACTATGATAAACTTGATGGAACTGGAGACAGGGCATCTCTTTCTCTCAAGGACAACGACAACGCCAAGCCTCTTGTGACTGTTGACAACTATTTGGAGAGGGGGTATTCTGTGGTCACTGTTTAGTGTAAAGACAGACCTAAGCTTCTCTTTGATATTTTTTGCAGCTTGACAGATCTGGAGTATGTTGTCTTTCATGCCACTATAGACTCTCAAGGCCAACAAACTTTTCAGCTATAGCTCCAGCAACTACAAGGGACTTGATTTTTCATAGGATCTTTGTTTTTTTTAAATGTTTATTTCCTAATTTGATTTTGTTAAACCAGGTATAGGTGGTTTCAGATCACATCCCTAATGGGGTTAATATTGAATCTAAATTAGGTTAAAGAAGAGTTGGGGTATTTATTTCCGTTCTTCTCTTTTGTGATACGGGAGCACTACATCAAGCATACTGGTGGTTGCCCCGTGTATTCAGAAGCAGAGAAGCGGCGTGTGATTAAGTGTTTGGAGGCTGCCATTAGACGAAGAATATCAGAGGTATGAGTCCAAGGATCGAATCCATGGTGGAAATTTATTCAAAACCCTAAGACTTGGGATTCCCGGTGCATTCAATTTGATCCTTTTTAAATTTTAGTCATCTTAGTGTGAGTTTTGTTTATGATATTTTTTGAATTTAGGGTATGTGACTGGAACTCTGCACCAACGACCGTGTTGGGCTTCTGTCGGAGGTGACTCGCATATTTAGAGAAAATGGGATGTCAGTTACAAAAGCAGAGGTGTCAACGCGGGGTGATAAGGTAGCTGATGTGTTTTATGTGACTGATACAGCTGGAAACCTTGTTGATGCCAAGACAGTAGAAGTTGTTCCCCAAGAAATTGGACTAACAATCTTGCAAGTAAAAGACGATTGTATGCATACAAAATCTCCTCCAAGGGAACCTGCCATCCGATTCTCCCTTGGTGATCTCTTCAAATCAAAGTCAAAGCGTTTTCTCTACAGTCTTGGATTGATAAAATCCTATTCTTAGATGTTGTATTTTGGGCCTCTTGCAATGGAATTAAGTAATCGCCTTTGAAGGTTGTATGTATGGACGATGGTTCTCAAAAAACCATCGTCATTCATCTGTTTTCCACTGTTACAATTACCTTGCTAAAGACAGAAATTGGTGTGATTCCAACATACTTCAGACTGAAATTCTCAATATTGGTACAAAAATGTGAGGATCTGGAAAGCACAATACCACTGGGATTTGCCAAATATGATTTTTTGATCATCGAACAGAAGACCAGCAATGGAGAACTATTCACCACACTGGCCGGACATGGCCCTGTCATTTGATGACCCAGGAATTGTGAAATTGACCTCATCATAGAGAAGTGTGCAAAACTGGTAGAATTGAAAGAAGACCGCGCTAATTACAGTGGTGGTAGGAGAAAGGAAATAAACCCACCTAATCTAGAATTGCTTATACAAGTTGTACAAATTACAAGCTGATAAATAGTCTTTGTTCTACAGAATGACAACTCTTCAAACTACACAGGTAAATACCATTGATGAATCACAGTGTTAACATAGATTCTAGTGCTTGACATAGATTCTTAGCACTTCTTGGCCTTGTAGGAAGTAAAATACTCCTTTTAGCCACTAGAGGTTTCCTTTGAAAAGTAGAAGGCACGACCCCAAGTCTATCTGTAAGAACCGGGCAGACTGATGGAGAAGGCGTTGAATACTACTGGACTTCTTGCCGAACATCTGAATTTGAAAGGAGTGTGAGTTGGTAGGAGATTGGTACAGCACGAGGTGACAATTTGGGGCAATTGCTGGTATTTTTTGCTTTCCTTCATTGAATAGGAACTGCACCCCACCTTTCTGTTTAGAGATTCCTAGTAAGTGGTATGTTTTTGCTGGATCAGCTAATACAGTGCTTCTCCCTTCTTTCTTAAATCATTTGAATCCACTGGCACTTCTGATCATTTGCACTTCTTATACCATTGTATTGATGATGTAAAATATGTAAATAATTGTATAGCAAATTCAGTGGAGTTGGCCTCTGGATGATCATAGTTCATTGTTTGTGATCGACTTGACTGGGGGTTGGCCTCTGTATAGCTCTGTATCCTCTGTTTCTTTATCAGCCCATAATAATAAAAGTTTATTACAAATGTGTGTGGTGCTTGTTTGTACTATTTTTCTTTGTATTATGTTTGGCACTTTTTATGAAGTAACTGCGATGATGATACTTCAGGTATTTCGTGGCAATGTTGATTTGCTGTGTTTGATTTATGAGATTTCTGTTGTTATTTCACAGGAGGTTGCTATGCTCTGTATCATCTCCAAGTGCAGCCGAGGATAGTTAACAAAAAATCGTGAACTCCTGTGGAAAATGAGCTTTCAAACGATCTAAAGAAAGTGAATTCTCAAGGAATTTATGTGTTATTTTTAAAATTAGGGTTTTAAGTATATCACAATGTTCTTTAAATGTCATCAAGTCAATGATAATGGTTGTTAGAGAGCCGTGGACTTACAGGAACAAAGAATAATGGATTTCAAGAACGAAGAATAATGAATTTCAAGAAAATGTTGTGTTCAAAGATATCTTTACAGTGTTGAAGTACAAGTAAGCATTCCCTGACATAAAATGAATAACTAAATAATTTTAATGATAAGACAATCGGTATGATCAATTTATATATGGATTAAAATTAAAAGTAACTCATCTAAAATAGGAAAAACAATCAACTTTAATCATCTTAATTGCATTTGGATCTTCATCTCAGATACTTTGATTTGCAAAGCTTGGGGACTTATCTTAGATGCTTTGAATTGCAAAGCTTGGGGACCTATCTCAGATACTTTGACTTGAAAAACTTAGGGACCTTGGACGAATCTAACCAATTAGTAATTTGACCTTCCATTGTGAATCAACAATATCAATAAAAGGTCAAATTGTATGATGAAATTGATGTTTCAAAGCTCATTTGTCAACACAACTATCTGAAACTTTTTAGAGGTGAAATTGTCTTATGTACACTCTACCATGATTGCAATTTTTTAAATCCAAAATATAGTTCAAAGTTTCGTAAAATTGTCTTTTGTTAGTGACTTTGCAAAAATATTAATGATGTGATCACTTATCTTGCAATAAATAAGATTCACAATATCTTTATCTTGTCAAATAATGGGCATGAAGCCTCCACATGACAAGAAGATTTTGTATTGCATAATATATTGCAATCTATTCCTCAAACGAGAAGCCAACCTCATCCATTATGTGGATTCACATTGATTTTGTCAACATTAAATGCACCCTTATATTCAATTCTAGTGGTCAACAGTGTTGCTTCTTACAAGACCAAAGTAACCGACTAGTTACATATTCTTAATGCAGTGCTTCATACTATGCTAATATGTATCTTTCATAAACAATCCTTTTTCTGGCCTCTAAGCAGCTCTCTTTCATATCCTACATGAATTTGTAGACCACACTAACATCAAATAATATATGAAATCTGCTATGAATCAAGTAAATGAGGCTCCAGTAGTCTTCTTGTAGAGAGTACCATTAATTTTCAAAGGCACACTACATCAATTTCTCTCTGGATTGATATGGTGCCAAAAATGGTTTATAGTGTTCCATCCTAAACATGTATAGTGAATGGCGATATATATTTAGGTAAATAAATATATTGTTATCCATTTGCAAAACTTGGCTTCCATAAGGAAATACAACACACTTAGGTTTGTAATTTTAAATATCTCTATTTATTGTTTTTTCAACCCCAAAATTAGGTTGACACTACTTCAATTTATGATTAAGTCACCAACATGTAAGTATTATCACTTGCAAATTTATGATTAAGTCACCAACATGTAAGTATCATCATATGCAAAATATAAACACTACAATCAAATTCATGATGCTTGAAACCAAAACTAATAATCAATCAATCTTCTTATACCACACTATGGAGGCTTTGCTTCAAAGTGTAAAAGGATTTTTTTATTGGACAAACAAGATTGTGGCCCTTCTCAAAGCCTTGGGTTGCTCGATATAAATCTCCTCATTGAGAACACCATGTAAAAAAATTGCTCCATATAAATCTCCTCATTGAGAACACTAGGTAAAAAAACACTATTGACATCCAATTTATGTATGTTATAACTCTTATACAGAATGAATAATGTGTGAAAGAATAAGTAGATAAGAGTTCATATTTGTAATAGGTGCAAAGATTTCAATGTAGTCAATATGATCTCATTGAGAGAAGATTTTTGACATAAGTAAATTTATGTTTCTCAATAACACTTGTAGATGGTAAATTTAGTCTTGTAGACCATTAGACATTTCATCACATTCTTTCTTTATGCTCGGGGAACTAAGTCCCAACTTTTATTTTTCATCAAAGGAATTTCACTTTTTAGTCATATCATTCTCCCATTTAGATTAAACTTGTGCATTTGAATGTCTATTGAGATCAATTCCTTTAGGATACATGCCATGAAAGCAACACTAACACACTATTTCTATCAAGTCTTTCTTGAGTCATTTATTGTACCTACATTAACATCGATTGGGGATGGGTGACCTCCCGGGAAGTCCTGGTTACCAGGTGCAAGCCTCGGAAGTGATGATTGATGCTATGTGATTCATTTCACTAGTTTCAATCCCACTTCTTCACCCTTGTGAGCATCACCTGATGCAATGAGCGCTAAGTGAACTACTCAAAAATCATGAGAAATTAGTCAGTTACGACTACCTTTCATGGAAATGGTCATACGTGAATGACTTACTTAACGCAGTTGAATCCCAAAACGATAACTAATATAATGCACTGTGTAAACTCTAATACTTAAATTGAAAAAGAGTGAAGGGACCTCTACTTGAATGGTTCATGAAGCACAATACTTGCTAAGGTTTTGCAAATGGGGTAGCAAGCTAAGTGGGCTTGATTGTGGGGAAAACTCCACAATTAAGTGCGCTTGAGCTAGAGGCGATTTGGGATGGGTTACCTCCTGGGAAGTCCTGGTTACCGGGTGTAAGCCCTGTAAGTGATGATTGACGCTATGTGATTCATTTCACTAGTTTCAATCCCACTTCTTCACCCCTGTGAGCATCACCCGATACAATGAGTGCCAAGTGAACTATTTAAAAATCATGAGAAATTAGTCAGTTACGACTACCTCTCATGGAAATGGTCATACGTGAATGACTTACTTAATGCAGTTGAATCCCAAAATGATAACTAACTTCAATTGTCTTAGTCAACCATTGGAAAAGACAAATGTCCCTTATAGATGGAATTTTTGTATCAGATTCACCATGAGAATTCATATTCAAATGATTAGATAAGCCATTGCTTGTAGTCAATTATATTGGAAAAGATCCACTCAAAGTGAAATCCGTTACACTAGTTGATTGCCTAGTGGAAAAGCTAGTCAATGCATTAGTTAAGGTTGTATAATAATACGCTGATATAGAATTTGTCCTAATCTCAAATGAATCATTGCTTAATAATCCATATGAGGACTTTAGTTTCGCAACCCTTGGAAGTCTACTCGTTAAAAGACAACATCCCACCTACAAATAACCTTCCATTTTATTAGAATGAAAATTTGTAGGCATTTGGCTCATTAGAGTGGTGCACCTTAATAAAAGCATGAGTCCTTGCGTCTAGCATATTTCTTCCATTTTGATGTATGTGAGGTGCAAATATCTACCAAGATACATCACATTGTGACAAGTAGTTCTCAAAGTCCTTGTTGAATATTCCACTCCATTGTCTAATTTTAGACATTTAACACACTGATCATATTGATTTTTAGCTAATTCCCTAAATTATTTGAACTTTTCAAAGACATTTATTCACAAGTGTATTTGGATAATCATCTATGAAGGTTAAAACATACCTTACACTTTCCAAGAATATTTGATATATTCTATAAACTGCACCATGAAAAGATTCCAACTATGTCTTGATTTCTAAGCCTTCGTTGTCTCAAAAGCAACCTAGTCCTTCTTTATAAGCATACACCCTTTACATACAACATCAAGAAGTCCTACCTTAGGTATTCCATTAACCATATTAAGCTTGGCCATTAATTTCATACTGCAAAAATTCAATATCCAAGTTACTTATGCCAATTTTTTCTCAGAGTATTGGTCCAGGCTATGAGTGCAATTGGTCCTTCATCTTGCTTATGGAAATCATGGAACTCATACTATTTATTTTTAGGATCAAGAACAACTACAATCACAACAAAAACAAAGTCATTGTTAACATCTTTCACAACAAATCTATAAAGCTAGAATTCAATGTTCTTTTTAGTTTGGGTTAATTAGTGTACAAATAATGAATTGACACACAATAGATTATACACATAAATGATCACGCTATTCTAACATTCATTTCCACCACAACCAATGATAATGGATACATAATCATTTGCATCATAATATTTCTTCTTTTATAGCTTATTCAATTAAGTGAAATGAGAAGAATCCTTAGCCATATGATGGGTACAATTAGAGTCGACTATCCATTTACTATTAGAGGTGTAAGCATGTGATACCTAAAAACACTAACAAATAAATTATAGTTATTTACCTCACCTTTTGGAAGTAGATGTCGTAGGCCAATCAATCAACTAGTTGACACTTCACCCTCAAGCTTCTTGAACTTATCTTACAACAAATATTCTTGACATGTTTTGTATTTCAACAATATCAATACTTCTTACACTTCTTACCTTTGGTTGATCATAATACTTATGCTAATCAATCTACTTGACACAATCCTTATCATGGTACATTCCATGGTCTTTCCTTTGATTGTACTATTGACCTATTTCTCTATATTTCTCTCAACCTTTGACCTTAAGGAAATGAGCCTCATGTTTAATCTCAGGTTTACCTTCATTAAGAAATCTATTTGGTGCGCTAAGAGAATGAAGGGTATGATAGTTCGTACATTCCTCTTTTTCTATAAGATCGACTAGTGCACAATGTCAAATGGAAAACAACTTAGGGTGTCTTTATATTCGTCAAGATTGGTGCTATATGACCACCTTGCTTCATAAAATAATTTCTACATTCAACCAATTTTGACTAAGGATCTTTCACCTAAATCAAATAATATTTAGCCTTTCAAAGGAGAGAGAATTGAGAGAGACCAATTATTTCTCAATTTGCATAACGCTTTGCTTTGTTTTTTCAAATAATAGCTTCAACTTACTCTGTGCTTATTCCAAACTTGATTTGAATAATAGACCTTGCTTATATTAAGTGAATATCGTTTGAGATGTAGGCCATTATAACTCTTACAACCTCCATTGGGGGAATTTTGAGATAAAAAATGGGCCTAAAAAATGTATGAACAAAATTAATTTTAAGAGAACCAATAGGATTCAAGATGATGATGTCATCGCCAGGGGTAAATATTTTGGAGGGAGAATAAAACTATTTTTTTTTTTAAATTGTATTTTTTACTTATCTCCTTATAATTTTACTCAAATATCAAGTGTAAACACTTGTTGGATGAAAAATTGAATTCCACACCCAATGAGTACCCACTTTGCATACTTTTGAGTAGACCCACATCGAAAAAAATGAAAATACATGTTTTTTTCACGTATTTTCAATTTTTTTTTATGTGGGTCTACTCAGAAGTATACATAGAGGGCACTCGTTAGGTGTGGATTTTAATTCAGCATCCAACAAGTGTCTACACTTGACATTTGAGTGAATTTATAAGGAGATAAGTCGAAAATACAACAAAAAAATAGTGACAGTCCTTTAAGGTTTGTCACCAAAGCCATTTTCAGTTACACATTTAGTGAGGGTTGTTAAAGGCTCATCACTAATTCCCTCTTTGGTGACACTTCTAGTGACGATATTTTATTGACCCTCACCAATGCTATTTTTGGTTACTTTTGGTGACGGTAAAAAAATGTTCATCATCATTGATCATTCCAATGAGTTTTTGATGATGCTATGTGTATGTTACTATATTTTTTGTCAAAAGATAACGATTTAATACCATTTTTGTGGAGTACGTGTCCAAGGCCATAGTGGTTAGATTCAGTTAATTAGTTATGAATTAATTAGTGTGTATCATTTCCCTCAAGTAATGAGAATATAATTTTCCTATGAATCAACACATGATTCATCTCTATTAGGTTTATTATATAACAAATTCCCTTTAGATAAAGTTCCACTAGTGTGTGTAGGAACTATATTATTTAAAACATAATAAAGCTTTGTCAATTCTATTAATGAGAGAGACCTATCACTCCTAAACACTCTTGGCACACCTTAACATGCTTTTGCACACAACTAACATTCCTTGGCACCTCACATGTCTTGGAACATCTTTGTACCTTGAACATCATGGCATGACTAGGACATCCAAGCACTTGTTGGAAAGCCCTAGCATAGCATAACACTCTCCTAGAATGTGTTGGCATGCCTTATAGTCCTTAGCATGCCTTGGAACACTTTGGAATGCATTAACATAAATTAACACTTGGAACACATTGACAATTGGCATGTGTTGGAACCTATTATTAGTGTGCCTAGCATGCCCCTTTTGAAAAAGATAAAGTCCCGACTTATTAACCTTATTATGTGTTCATTTCCTTGCATTTTAGCTTGGTTCTTCCTTTTGTTGCCTTAACACTCCTTGCCACATGTTGGCATACCTTGGCACCCTCCACATCCTAGCATACCTTAGCATATGGCATGCCTTGGCACTATTTAGCACATGCTAACACACATTGGAACTCCCTAGCACACTCTGGCACTTCTTCACATGCCCTGATATTCCCTAGCATGTCTTACTAATGCTTAGCATACATTGTCACTCCCTCCTAGGCATGCCAACTAACACTCATTCACACTCCCTAGCACACCCTCATATTCATTCACTTCCATGCATTTTGACCTAGTACTCTTTTCTGTTGCCCTAGTACTCCCTAACACTCATCAACATGCATTAGCACTCTCTAGCACACCTTAACACTATTTAACATGTCCTGCCACTTCATAACATGTATATCACTTGCTTACACACATTGGCACTTACAACATGCTGCCGCTTGGAAAGTCTTAGCATGTCTAGCATTCGTTGAGATGCCTTGGTATTCTTTGGCATGGTTTAATATTAAAGTTATTTGAGATCAATTATCGGAAAGTAGATGAGAAGTAACAGAGGAAGAATTGGCACTTAGAATGCACTAACACTTGGCACTTGGCACCTATTGGTATCTGTTGTTGGTGTTCCTAGCATGCCCCTCTTGGAAAAGGTAAATTGATGACTTATTAACCCTCTTATGTATTCATTTCCTTGAAGTTTAGCTTATTTCTCATTTTTGTTGCCTTTACAGACTCTAGCACGTATTGTCACACACTTGCATATCTTGGCATGCCTTAGCACTTGGCACATCTTTGCATATTTGATATGCAGATATTTTCTGTATATGCGCATATTTTCTGTATATGCACAATTTCCGTATATGGAATTTACGCATATACGATGTAGATATATGAACGAAGATATGTACAAATTCCATATACAGAAATTGCGCATATACGGAAGATATGTGCATATCTTCCGTATATCCCTCACTTTCCTATATGTGAATATCTTCCGTATATGCACGTCGTTCATGTATCTGCATCGTTTATACGCAAATTCCATATACAGAAATTGCGCATATACGAAAATTGTGCATATACGGAAGATATGCACATATCTTCCGTATATGCACAATTTCCGTATATGCGCAATTTCTCTATATAGAATTTGTGCATATACGATGCAGATACATGAATGACGTGCATATACGAAAGATATGCACATATATAAAAGTGAGGAATATACGGAAAATATGCGAATATTTTTGGTATATGCGCAATTTCCGTATATACGCATATCTTCCGTATATGCGTAATTTTTGTATATGGAATTTGCGTATATACGATGCAGATACATGAACGAAGATATGTACAAATTCTATATACAGAAATTGCGCATATACGGAAGATATACGCATATCTTCCGCATATCTTCCATATATCTCTTTCTTTCTTATATGTGCATATCTTTCGTATATGCACGTCGTTCATGTATCTGCATCGTATATGCGCAAATTCCATATACAGAAATTGCGCATATATGGAGATTGTGCATATCTACAGAAATTGCGCATATATGGAGATTGTGCATATTTACAGTATATGCACAATTTTCGTATATGCGCAATTTCTGTATATGGAATTTGCACATATACGATGCAGATACATGAATGACGTGCATATACGGAAGATATGCACATATAGGAAAATTAGGGATATATGGAAGATATGCACATATCTTCCGTATATGCGCAATTTCCGTATATGCACATATCTTTCGTATATGCACAGTTTCTGTATATGCGCAATTTCTATATATGGAATTTGTACATATCTTCGTTCATGTATCTGCATCGTATATGCACAAATTCCATAAACAAGAATTTCACATATACGAAAATTGTGCATATACGGAAGATATGTAGATATATGGAAATTGCGCATATACGGAAGATATCCGCATATCTTCTATATATCTCTAACTTTCCTATATGTGCATATCTTCCGTATAGGCACATCGTTTATATATCTGCATCGTATATGCGCAAATTTCATATACAGAAATTGCGCATATACGGAAAATATGCGCAGATACGGAAATTGCGCATATACACAAGATATGCGCATATTTTGCGTATATCCCTAACTTTCATATATATGCATATCTTCCGTATATGCACGTCGTTTATGTATCTGCATTGTATATGCGCAAATTCCATATATAAAAATTGTGCATATCTTCCGTATATGTACAATTTCTGTATATGCGCAATTTCTGCATATACGGAAGATATGTGCAATTTTTACATATGGAATTTGCACATATACGATGCAGATACATAAACGACGTGCATATACGGAAGATATGCACATATAGGAAAGTTAGGGATATACGGAAGATATGCGCATATCTTCCGTATATGTACAATTTTCGTATATGCACAATTTCTGTTTATGGAATTTGTACATATCTTCGTTCATGTATTTACATCGTATATGCGCAAATTTCATATACAGAAATTTCGCATATACGGAAATTGTACATATTCGTAAGATATGCGCATATACGGAAATTGCGCATATACGGAAGATATGCACATATCTTCCGTATATCCCTCACTTTCCTATATGTGCATATCTTCCGTATATGCATGTCGTTTATGTATCTGCATCGTATATGCGCAAATTCCATATACAGAAATTGTGCATATACGGAAGATATGCAGATGTCTTCCGTATATGCACAATTTCCATATATGCAAAATTTCTGTATATGGAATTTGCGCATATACGATGCAGATACAGAAACGATGTACATATACGGAAGATATGCACATATAGAAAAGTGATGGATATACGGAAGATATGCGCATATCTTCCGTATATGCGTATATCTTACGAATATGCACAATTTCCATATATGCGAAATTTCTGTATATGGAATTTGCGCATATACGATGCAGATACATAAACAACGTGCATATACGGAAGATATGCACATATAAGAAAGTTAGGGATATACAGAAGATATGCGGATATATTCCGTATATGCGCATATCTTCCGTATATACACAATTTCCGTATATGCGAAATTTCTGTATGTGAAATTTGCGCATATACGATGTAGATACATGAACGAAGATATGTACAAATTACATATACGGAAATTGCGTATATCTTCCGTATATTCCTAACTTTCCTATATGTGCATATCTTCCGTATATACACGTCGTTCATGTATCTGCATCATATATGCGTAAATTCCATATACAGAAATTGTTCATATACGGAAATTGTGCATATACGAAAGATATGCGTTGTGCATATACGGAAGATATGCGCATATCTTCCGTATATGCACAATTTCCGTATATGGAATTTGCGCATATACGATGCAGATACATGAACAACCTGCATATATGGAAGATATGCACATATAGGAAAGTTAGGGATATACGAAAAATATGCGCATATCTTTCGTATATGCACAATTTCCGTATATGGAATTTGTACATCTTCGTTCATGTATCTGCATCGTATATGCGCAAATTCCATATACAAAAATTGCGCATATACGGAAATTGTGCATATATGAAAGATATGCGCATATCTTTCGTATATACAAAATTTTTGTATATTCCGTATATGCACAATATCTGTATAATATCTTTCATATATGCACAATTTCTGTATATGGAATTTGCGCATATACGATGCAGATACATGAACGACGTGCATATACGGAAGATATGCACATATAGGAAAGTTAGGGATATACGGAAGATATGCGCATATCTTTCGTATATGCGCATATCTTCCGTATATGCGCAATTTTTGTATATGGAATTTGTACATATCTTCGTTCATGTATCTACATCGTATATGCGTAAATTTCATATACAGAAATTGTGCATATACGTAAGATATGCACATATAGGAAAGTTAGAGATACGGAAATTGCACATATACGGAAGATATGCACATATTTTTCGTATATCCCTAACTTTCCTATATGTGCATATCTTCTGTATATGCACGTCTTTTATGTATCTGCATCGTATATGCGCAAATTCCATATACAGAAATTGCGTATATACGAAAATTGTGCATATACAGAAGATATGCGCATATCTTCCGTATATGCACAATTTCCGTATATACGCAATTTATGTATATGGAATTTGCGCATATACGATGCAGATACATAAACGACGTGCATATACTGAAGATATGCACATATAGGAAAGTTAGGGATATACGGAAGATATACGGATATCTTCCGTATATGCGCAATTTTCGTATATGTGCATATCTTCCGTATATGCACAATTTCCATATATGTGCAATTTCTGTATATGGAATTTGCGCATATACTGTGTAGATACATGAACGACGTGCATATACGGAAGATATGCACATATAGGAAAATTAGGGATATACGAAAGATATGCGCATATCTTTCGTATATGCACAATTTCCGTATATGCGAAATTTCTGTATACGGAATTTGCACATATATGATGTAGATACATGAACGAAGATATGTACAAATTCCATATACAGAAATTGCGCATATACAAGAATTGTGCATATATGGAATATATGCGCATATACGGAAATTGTGCATATACGGAATATATGCGCATATCTTCCGTATATCCCTAACTTTGCGCATATCTTCCGTATATCCCTAACTTTCCTATATGTGCATATCTTCCGTATATGCACAATTTCCGTATATGCGCAATTTCTGTATATGGAATTTGCGCATATATGATGTAGATACATGAACGAAGATATGAATCTCTCACAATTCCTCCGTCCAATATTTTGGTTGCCTTTCAGTGTTTGCACGCCATTGAATGAGTTGCAGAAGAGTAGTTCGTAAGCAATTGAGTGTTACTAAAGAAACAGATTATGATCAATAAAAAATGTTACTTATAGCTTTTTCTAGAAGATGTGATAGGGGATCAACTAACACTTTCCAATGAGATTATATGGAAGTATAGAGGGCCACAATATGCATGGGACATATGGAAGGAATTTAATTCCTTAATGCAATTCTTTACCAAATTATTGCAGAAGCAGAACGAAAAAGCTTTGAATTAGTGTAGAGATAACAAGTGAAAGATCGTAAAAGATGAAATACAAATTTGGGGGCAATTTCTGTATATGGAATTTGTACATATCTTCGTTCATGTATCCACATCGTATATGCGCAAATTTCATATACAAAAATTGCGCATATACAGAAGATATAGGCATATCTTCCGTATATCCCTAAGTTTCCTATATGTGCATATCTTCCGTATATGCATGTTGTTTATATATCTGCATCGTATATGCGTAAATTTCATATACAGAATTTTCGCATATACGGAAGATATGCGCATATCTTCCGTATATCCCTAACTTTCCTATATGTGCATATCTTCCGTATATGCACGTCGTTTATGTATCTGCATCGTATATGCACAAATTCCATATACGAAAATTAGGCATATACGGAGGATATGCGCATATACGGAAATTGCGCTCCCTAACTTTCCTATATATGCATATTTTCCGTATATGCACGTCGTTTATGTATCTGCATTGTATAATGCGCCTTCCGTATATGCACAATTTCCGTATATGCGCAATTTCTGTATATGGAATTTGCGCATATACGATCCAGATACATGAACGACGTGCATATACGAAAAATATGCACATATAGGAAATTTAGGGATAAACGGAAGATATGCGGATATATTCCGTATATGCGCATATCTTCCGTATATGGAATTTGTACATATATTCGTTCATGTATCTACATTGTATATGCGCAAATTCCATATACAGAAATTTCCCATATACGAAAGATATGCGCATATACGGAAGATCTACGCATATCTTCTATATATCCCTAACTTTCCTATACGTGCATATCTTCCGTATATGCACGTCGTTTATGTATCTGCATCGTATATGCGCAAATTTCATATACGGAAATTGTGCATATACGAAAGATATGTGCATATCTTCCCTATATCCCTAACTTTCCTATACGTGCATATCTTCTGTATATGCACGTCATTTATGTATCTGCATCGTATATGACAAATTTCATATATAGAAATTTCGCATATACGGAAATTGTGCATATATGGAAGATATGCGCATATACGGAAATTGCGCATATCTTCCGTATATCCCTAACTTTCATATATGTGCATATCTTCCGTATATGCACGTCATTTATGTATCTGCATCGTATATGCGCAAATTCCATATGCAGAAATTGCATATATACAGAAGATATGCGCACATCTTCCGTATATGCGCAATTTCTGTATATGAAATTTGCGCATATACGATGCAGATACATAAACGACGTGCATATACGGAAAATATGCACATATAGGAAAGTTAGGGATATACAGAAGATATGCGCATATCTTCCGTATATGCACAATTTCCGTATATGCGAAATTTTTGTATATGGAATTTGTGCATATACGATGTAGATACATGAACAAAGATATGTACAAATTCCATATACAGAAATTGCGCATATACGGAACGCATATACGGAAAGATATCCGCATATCTTCCGTATATCCCTAACTTTCCTATATGTGCATATCTTCCGTATATGCACGTCGTTTATGTATCTGGATCGTATGTGCGCAAATTCCATATATAGAAATTGCGCATATACGGAAATTGTGCATATACAGAAGATATGCACATATCTTCCGTATATGCACAATTTCCGTATATATACAGAAGATATGCACATATCTTCCGTATATGCATATCTTCTGTATATGCACAATTTCCGTAGATGCGCAATTTCTGTATATGGAATTTGCGCACATACGATGCGGATACATAAACGAGGTGCATATACGAAAGATATGCACATATAGTAAAGTTAGGGAGCGCAATTTTCGTATATGCACAATTTCCGTATATGCGCAATTTATATATATAGAATTTGTGCATATACAATGCAGATACATAAACGATGTGCATATACGGAAGATATGCACATATAGAAAAGTTAGGGATATATGGAAGATATGCGCATATCTTTCGTATATGCACAATTTTCGTATATGCGAAATTTCTGTATATGGAATTTGCGCATATATGATGTAGATACATGAACGAAGATATGTACAAATTCCATATACAGAAATTGCGCATATATGGAAATTGTGCATATACGGAATATATGCGCATATCTTCCGTACATGCACGTCGTTTATGTATCTGGATCGTATATGCGCAAATTCCATATACAGAAATTGCGCATATACGGAAATTGTGTATATACGGAAGATATGTGCGCATATACGGAAATTGTGTATATACGGAAGATATGGAAATTGTGTATATACGGAAGATATGCACATATCTTCCGTATATACACAATTTCCGTATATGCGCAATTTCTGTATATGGAATTTGCGCATATACGATCCAGATACATAAACGACGTGCATGTACGGAAGATATGCACATATAGGAAAGTTAGGGAATGCAATTTCCGTATATGTGCAATTTCTGTATATGGAATTTGTACATATCTTTGTTCATGTATCTGCATCGTTTATGCGTAAATTCCATATACAGAAATTGCGCATATACGGAAGATATGCGCATATATGGAAAATATGCGCATATATTTCGTATATCCCTAACTTTCCTATATGTGCATATCTTCTATATATGCACGTCGTTCATGCATCTGCATCGTATATGCGCAAATTCTATATACAAAAATTGCGCATATACGGAAATTGTGCATATACAGAACTCACCATTGACTTACCCTAAGGTCTTGGGACAACATCCCAAACACTGTTCCAAATGATAGAGTCGTACTTCTCTACCATTGCATCAACCCAGACTGTTCGCTGCACTACCTCCTCGAATGAAGAAGGTTCGGTATCTACACTTTCCCCAACCAGAGCCATGTACCCAATGCACCGCTCGGGTGACCTCCTCTGTCTGCGCTGAGAAGATGGTTGTCCCACATTCTCCTGCGCATCCAACATCAACCTGTCAGCTTCCCTTGAGTGTCTCCGCCCATCTCTGGAAGTCTTAGCATGAATGGATGTCTCCACTCCTGGATCCTCTACATGCGGCTGCTCCGCATCAATCTGAGGTTCCTCCTCCTTAGGAACTAAAAGTTCCTCCTCTGCATGCAACTTGAGCTCCCTCTCAAGTGATAATTGCATGGCTTTCTGCTCGTAAAACTTTAGATCCCTGCGTACCACTGTCCTCTGACTGGTAAGCACATACACCCGATAGTTTTGAGGTGTACCCGTGTACCCCACAAGTATTCCAAACTCAGCTATTGGATCCAGATTCTTTCGAGCATCTTTTGTCACATGATAGTAAACTGATGATCCGAAGATTCGGAAGTGACTCACATATGGTTGCTTCCCGGAAAAGGCCTCCATAGGTGTCTTCATTCCCAGTATACAATGCGGGCTTCTGTTCTACAAGTATACTGTTGTATTGCATGCCTCAGCCCACAAATGTAGTGGTAGGCCTTAGTCATGCAACATCGCTTGAGTTGCTCCCACAATCTATCTGTTCTTCCTTTTGGCCACCCCATTCTGCTATGGGTTATGGGGTGTCGTCAATTTCCGTTTAATTCCTTCTGTAGCGCAGAAGTATTTAAATTGTTGGGAGACATACTCTCCACCATTGTCACTATGCAAGGCTTTTATTTTCTTTCCAGATTCTTTCTCTGCCAAGGCTTTAAACGCACAAAACCTTAAGAAGGTCTGATCCTTCTTTTGCATAAAGTAGATCCAACATCTACGAGAAAAATCATCAATAAAAATAACATAGTACCTTTGTTTAGCGGTGGAGGCTGTAGAGAAAGGTCCACAAACATGTACGTGAACTTGCTTCAGGATTGCTCCAGCTCTACTGTTTCGATCCGGAAAGGAAGATTTCGCATACTTACCCAAGGTAAAACCTTTGCATGTATTCGTCTGCTCAAGTTTTCCCTTGGGTAATTTGGTAGAAATCTGTTGCATGATCTTCGGGGCTCCATGGTGCAAGTGGCCCAGTCTTCTATGCCATAGCTCGCCAACAGCTTGGCTCTGCACCATCTCAGCTTTCGAACTCAATGCAGCACAATCGTCTACCTCTAGCTTGTAGAGATTCTTTACTCGAATCCCAATTTGCTTTGTCTGTCCAATACCGATATGCCTCAAGAATACCTTTCCTTTACTAAAGACTACATCATAGCCTTTATCTTCTAGCATAGCGACAGACACAAGATTCTTCTTTAGACCTCGTATATACTTTACATTAGTCAGGGTGAGGGGAGCTCCATGCTCCCTCTGAAACACAACCGTACCTTCACCTGAAACACGATACTTTCCATCATCGCCCATCTCGATCCGCATCTGGAGATCCTTCTCCTCCAATGTACTGAAACGATTCTTGTCACCTGACATGTGGAATGAAGCTCCACTGTCCAGGTACCACACACATCCCACCATGGATGAAACCATGCATGTGATTAGAGAGAAATCCAACTCAAATTGTGAGGCTAGTGCCTCACCATCAGATCCCTTCGAGGAACCCTTCTTGGATTTCTTTTGTGGACAATTCGTAGCATAATGTTCCACTTCATGACAATGAAAGCATCGCACTTTCGATTTGTAAAACTTTTTCCCAACCTGATTTGGGATGGGACGCCTTCCCTTTCCCTTTCCTCGCATTACTCGCTAAGGCTAGATTTTCCTCATCATCTTGCTTCGATGAGGATCCATCTCTGGTGCTTCTTCTTATCTCCTCCTGCATAAGATCCGACCAAAGTCGTTCCCAATCTGGCAGTTTTTCTCTTCCATTAACCGAGTCTTGGTAGCTATGCCAGCTCTTAGGAAGACCGAGGAGTGCAAGACTCACCATGTCATCATCAGCGGTCATGATCCCTACACTTCCAAGTTCATCCGTGTAGGTGGTAAGCTTGTTTAGATATGTAGAGATCGTGTCGCCATTTTCACACTTGATTTTCTAAAGCTTGTCTTTCAGCGCCAACTTCCTCTGATCGCTGCTATTTTGATATAGATCTTTATCCTCCAGGCTAGCAAAAATCACTGTGAAGAATCCCCTAGCGCCCAGTTTCAACTTGATGTGCCCCTTTGGTTGCCATTTATGCTAAATCCATTTCATCAGGTCCCTTTTTTCTGGCCAAACACCTATGAATTTCCAAATCATTGTATGATATTTCATGTATTTCTTGTAATCCTCAAGTTTGTTACCTGAAATGACAAACCGAGATTTCTTCGTTGCCCTTGGAAGGCACTAGCCGCGCATCCTATTCTTCCATCGGGTCCCAAGGACTAGAGGTCCTTTTCTCTATTTTTTTTTGTGTTGGTCGCCTGCGTGCCCTGCGCACTTTCTTAACCAGTGACAATGTTTCGGTAGGAATTCATGTCTATGAAGTCATGTTACACTCATGTGAAGGACAAATTATTGATAAAAGTGTATGCTCCAAGACCTTGTCACTATCTCCTTGAAGATGACCTAAAAAAAAAGAATGCAAAAACTCAATTTGGCTCAAAGTCAAGACACAAGTATTCATAGGTCATGTCGACTCATTCTCAGTGGAAAACCACTATATATACCCATGTGGACTTCGCACGAATCATATAAAGAATAGTTCATATATATCTGATATTTTGGATATCTTGTATGAAAAGAACAGTGAGAAAGAATGAGTTTTCTAGGTGCGTAAGAAGGAGACAAGTCAGTGAAGGAAGGGTTTGATATTTGGTGCGAAATGAAGAGAACTTTCAGTGAAGGAAAAGGGAATCACATCGCAGTTAATAAGGTCTCTTGGTTTTGGATCTAAGTCTGTAATGATAGTGCGGATTACAGTGTGTGAAACAAGGGAAGTCTACCACAGAAAGGAGACATATTCTACATGAAAGAAGGCACTCACAATTGCATCTATAGTTTGGTCTTGATCTGAAAGGAGGCTAGAGATCACTCAGACTTGGGTCGGCATATATTAGAAAGGAACCATAGGTAAGTACTGTATATGCGGACATACAAAAGTCATATCTTTTGTATATGCACATATACAGAAGATATGCACATATACAGAAGATATGCACATCTACGGAAGACATATTTCATATATGCACATATACAAAAGACATATTTCCTATATGTGCATATATGGAAGACATATGCAGATACAAAATTTGTGCATATATGAAAGTTGTGAATATCTCGAGACTATCGTATATGCATATTATGAAAGTTTTGCACTTTTGTATATCCACATATATAGAAGTTGTGCATATACAAAAGTTGCACATATACAAAAGATATGTGCATATACGAAATTTATATACAAACGATATGTTATACAAAAGATATGCACATATATAGAAGTTGTGCATATACGAAAAATATGTGTTACTTCTGTATATGTGCATATACCATATATACACAACTTCCATATATACGCATATATAGAAGTTGTGCACAACTTCAACCTCCATATATGCGTAACTTCCATATATTCACAACTTATGTATATGTGCACATTTTTTTAATATATGCGACCTCTGTATATGCATATATATGGAAGATATGAAATACAAAATACGCACATATATAAAAGTTATGTAAATTATGTATATACGGAAGATGTGCGCATATGCAAAAGTTGTGCATATATGAAAGACATGCGTAGATATGGAAGTTATGCATATACAAAAGATATGTGTATATAAAGAAGTTGTGCATATCTGGAGATTATCATATATGCATATTACGGAAGTTACACATATACAGAAGATATGAGGATATACGAAAGTTGCACACATACAAAAGACATGTGCATATACGGAAGTTATGCATCTATGGAAGATATGAATATATACAAAAGATATGTGAATATTTTGTATATATGCAACTTCTATATATGTGCATCTAGCGTATATACACAACTTCCATATATACACATATACAAAAGTTGTGCACAACTTCAACCTCTATATATATGCAGCCTCTGTATATGCACAACCTTCATATATGCGCATATGTACACAACTTTTGTATATGCACATATACGGAAAATATGTGCATATATAGAAATTGCACATATACAAAAAATATGGGCATATATAGAAGTTGCACATATATGGAAGATATGCGCATCTTATGTATATGTGCAACTTCTGTATATGTGCATCTACCGTATATACGCAACTTCCATATATATGCATATACAGAGGTTATGCACAACTTCAACCTTTGTATATACACAACTTTCGTATATGCATTTCTTCTTTATAAGTGCATATCTTCCATATATGCACATATCGAGAAGCTGTGCATATATATATATATATATGATAGATGCGCATATACGGAAACATGTGTAGATATGAAAGTTGTGCATATACAAAAGTTGTACATATCTAAAGAATATCGTATATGCATATTATAAAATTTGCACACAACCTTTGTATATGCACATATACAAAAGATATGTGCATATACAAAAGATATGTGCATATATGAAAGTTGTGCATATACGAAATATATGCACATATATGGAAGATATGTGCAATTTCCATATATGTGCATCTACCGTATATACACATATACATAAGTTATATGCATATACAAAATATATGCACATATATGGAATATATGTGCAATTGTGCAATTTTCGTATATGTGCATCTACCGTATATATGCATACACAAAAGTTGTGAACAACTTCAACCTCTATATATGTGCAACCTCCGTATATGCGCTATAAGGAAGTTGCGCATATACGGAAGATATGCACATATAAGAAGATATGTGCATATTTGAAGACTGTCGTATATGCATATTACGAAAGTTGCAGAAAACTTTCGTATATGCACTTATACGGAAGATATGCGCATATATGAAAGTTGCACAAATACATAAGATTTGTGCATATACAAAAGTTGCTGAAAGATATGCACATATATGGAAGTTTTTCATATACAAAAGATATGCACATCTTCTGTATATATGCAACTTCTGTATATGTGCATCTACTGTATATACACAACTTATATATATATATATATATACAGAAGTTGTGCACAACTTCAACCTCTGTATATAGACAATCTCCATATATGTGCACCTTCCGTATATGTACAACTTATGTATATGCACATATCTTCTTGATATGCGCAAACTTTGTATATGTGGATATACAGAAGTTACACATATACAGAAGATATGCAATACAAAAGATGCACATATATAGAGTTGTGTGAATTCTGTATATGCGCAGCTTCCGTATAAGCGTAGTTTCCGTATATGCACATCTTCTATGTATGCTCATCTCTCATATATGCACAACTTCCATATATGTGCATATATGGAAGTTGCACATACTTTTGTATATACGCATATTTTTCGTATATGAACATACACGAAAGTTACGGATATGCGGGAGATCTCATATATGCATGAAGTGTGTTAGGTGTAAAAGTGTTTAAATGAGATTATGTCATTCTAACTAAAATATTTGAAATTAAATTAATTGATTGAATATATGCGAGTTATTAAAAATATCATTTTAAAATGTTAAAATACATTAGATAATATAATATTAATAAATTAATTTGAAAAAAAATCAACATTCATTACATTATTTAAAAACTAATTTTAACAATTGAAAATTGAAAATTAATTATAAAAAAAAAATGAATTTGATAATATTTATTTTAATTTAAATAATTTAATATTGATTTACTAGTTTTTTTTGTTGAATATGTTCAATTTACTACCTTTTTCTGTCTATCCTTTAAAAGTTTTGATTTAAACGACAAAGGTTGCACAGACATTGTCTTTATGAACTCCATAGTCACTACCACCAAGGGTTGCAGAGTCACTATCATCAGGATTTGCACTGTTACTACCATTAGGCACTGCGCAATCACCATATCTATCAATTGCACAATGTATGTTTCTAAAGGATGCACTACGCAGTCACTATATCTATCAATTGGGCAATGTCTGTAGCATCTTACAAATCCATGGTCTCGTATCATACTTGATTGGGTTGTTGCATGAACATGAGTATCCCTACTTCATACATAGATATTGTATATATGATATCCTTCCTCATATTTTCCAAGTGGTCTCGCTTGTATCTCCAATATAGGTTCTCCTAATTTCATCTCTCCCTCATTTTTTTTTATAGAAATAATCAAATGATGCATTTTGGGTATGTGATTCTCTCCTAACATTACACATATAGGGGCATATATTTTTATGTTGTTTGTGTCCTTTTGTGATAGTGAAGTGTTTTTTATTTTTTAACACATCAGAAATCATTCAAAAGCTGACCTTTGTAGGTTAAAACATATAAGGAAATGATTTAATTATACTAAAAAAATGCAATGGTCAAGTTTCAATTTGACAACTAGAACACTACACTACTATCCCTTTATTCAACATGTAGTTGCACTCTTATCTTTGGAAAAAATTCCAATCATCGTTGCAACATGAATTTTGCAATTTCCCCAACCCATTTATGAAATAGTCATGTTTGGACGATTCTTAGTTGATTGTCACCCATGCAAAGTGGAACAAACTCATTCAGGTCTTTAGCCATAATTGGAGTTCTTACATTCACATGGATAGGGTTCAACATTCAAGGTCCATTTTGGACACAATAAAGTTTATAAATAGAAGTAATCATTAATTATTTCAAAAAGTTTACCATATACTAGTATTATGTTGACTAAGCACCTCAAGGATTGAAGTGCCCAATTGCACAAATATTTTTTTATCTCGACTTTTCTTCATGTTATGCTTCCTTATGAGCATTTAATAAGGGAAACAACTATTATTGAAATTGCTTTATAATTAAAGATAAAGTTCTTTGTTGACCATTGAGAAATATTTTTTCAATATTTTTACATCAATAATAATACAAAAATCCCTTTTCCTCTTCAAATTACTTTTTTTTTATTGGAATACATTTTCATTTGTTTTTTTATCCAACACTTTTGAAAATTAATAACTAGTAACAAATGGTAGTATTTTTTAGCTTATTGTTTTAGTATTGTTTAAGTTGTTGTTTTGTGTGCATTATTATTAAGAAATAGAATCTCCACTTAGATCCTCATCCTCCTACTATACTTTCAAGTAAGTGATTCTATAAATAGATCTTCAAGGTTTGCTCTACCTCTCTAAATTTTCAAATTTCTTTATTTCTTTACTTGATTAAACATATAGTTATGGTGAGATGATTGAAGTATTTATTTTATTATTATGTGCCACATCTTTATTATAACTATCTTTATTATAACCACTTGAAGTGGGATTGTTTAGTTACTTAATAATAAATATCCTTATTATATATTTATTACAACATTCATATTTTTAAAAATTTAATTCTTATATATTTATATATTTTTGGATATGATAAAATAAATGTATGTAAAATTATATATATTATAATTACTAGTAATTTGATGAGATCTATATTATATTGAGAACAAAAATAAAAATTCAAAGGCAATATTTTGCTTAAGTCTAAATGACTTCTAACATTATATTATAAAATTAAAATTAAACAAATAAACAATACTTTCACATCATATAAAATCATTATCATGTGAATGGAGGGTAATGATATCTTGTGATCCTTAATGTGAGGGTTGGAGTATGCCAATTTTTCTCTTTTGTCTTATGTAATAGAAATTTAATTTAAACAAAGTATTATTAATAAAGGTTAATTGATATGCTCCAATCCTTACTATGTAGGTGGGGTGCACGTGAGTGCATGCTTTGTTGGTCGGGGCGGTTGGTTTGCTCTGCCGCCGACCATGATTGAATCCTGCGCGATGCAGCTTATTTGATTTGGCCTCGCTTCGGCGATATTTGCTCCTGTGATGACGTATCAGTGACGCTTCTGCTCGCTACGGCGGAATTTGTACATATGATAATGTGTAAATATATATATGCTACGGCAAATATGTTGTATGATGCTTCTTCAGCGGGGTTCTTCCCCCACTGAAAAAAGGTTGGAGTATGTAATTTTTGTCTTTTAATATGTGATATTTTTTTTTTGGACAGTAACTGATAAGTTTATTTAGGGCAGCAAAAAAGCTGCCGCGTGCTCTTACATTGATGTGGAAACAGAGGCACAGATATGTGGAAATCTAATTGGATTTGGAATGATCGCCCATGATCCGGAGGTTTACCAGTCCGCCCGATGATGAACTTCAGCGATTTAGACATGGGTTCTCTTTAAATTGACTGTTGGACATGGTGAAACATTGCTTGGTGCCAGAGGATTTCCTCGGGCGGATAATGATCTTGCTGTTCATAAGAGCACCGATTCCATTGAATGTCGGGGAAACCTGAACATCCACGGTTGCGTTGAAGAGACTGCTACTGCTGCAAGGAGCGGCATCGTTTTTGGTATCGCTTAGCTGAGTTTGCTATTCGAAGATGAGAAGCGCAGGATTGAAGATCACGGCCTTCAGGATAGAAATAAAATTGAAAATCAACGCAGGAACTGAGCTGCCCCCTTGAGGATCCTCAGAGGGCTCTTGGAAAGCAGGAACTCGAGAGGAAGCAGAGGCCAATGGAAGGGAGACTGATAACAGGCCTGAAACCGCCGATTTACTTAGATAGAAGATACTTTGAGGGGAGGTTTCGAAGAACAGGGTAGGAGATCTGGTCAACAGGAACATTAAGGAATGGCGCATGAAGATTCAGTTGAGTTGACCACCAGGGATCTCCGAGAACAGAGGGAGCCCAGATTAGCCTCCAAATCAGCTTGAGAATTAAGAGTCCTTAAGATATGGAAGAATGAGATTTTATTGAACTTGGGAAGAAGAAGCCAGATTTTCTTGATGATAATGGCAAGATGAACCTGATGAGAGGTCTTAGGAGAGAGCAAAGCCTGAATGATGAGTCTAGAATCTCCAAAGACAGAGAGAGATAAGATATTTCTGTTAATCGTCAGGTTGAGTCCCTGCCACAGCGCAAGAGCCTCCGCTCTGCTGTTGGTTTCGATTCCCAGACCCCAATGGAACCGCATTTCCGGGAAGCCACCAGGACTCAGAAGAACTCCACCGCTGCCAGCAACCCCGGGATTTCCTTTGGAGGCCCCGTCGAAGAATAAACAATGATCTTCCAGGGCCGATCTCCACTTAATGAACTCTAATTCTTCCAGCCGAATCTCCCAGTTGGCTTGGCCGAGAGCACGGGGAATGGGCCTTTTCTTCAGATTTGGGATCAGATCTTTGAGCCATTGCTCCTCCTCTTTGGCCAAACTCATATCATTCCTTGACGAAGTATTGGCTTCCAAAGCCTCGCCCAGCAATGCTTTTATTTTAGAAATAACTCTTATAGTATTGCAGCTTTCTTCTCGAAAAATTCTGTTATTTCTTTCCAACCACAGTTTCCAACAGGTAAATTTAGGAATCCACATCCAGCTTGTTTTAAGAAGACTTTTTTTTTAAAGCTGAAGGGAGAAGAGCTGGCCCAAGTGCGGAACAGAGAAGGAATGCTATCCGGAAAATCGAAGTTGGCTGGATCTAACATCAGAACTCCCCTCCAGACTTCTTGAGCAAAGGGACAAAGCAGTAACAGGTGATTGACAGTTTCAACGTCAGATAAACAAAGAGGACATCTGGAAGGCCCTTCCATCCCTCGTCTTTGCAAGTTGTCTCTGGTGAGAATGCTTTGGTGTGCAACTGTCCAACAGAAGAAGTCGATTTTAGGGAGAGAAGGTGATCCGGATTTAAACAGGAACGCAATAGATTACAGAGATAACCATAAATACAGAGATGCGATAACCATAAATAAAGAGATGCAGCGGAAATAACACTTCATTTCATTAATGGAAAATACCGAAATATGCTTACAACCAGAATTGGAAATAAACCAGCTAGGACTATGGTAGCTTATCTCTGAGAAGAGATGTGCGGCTACATGTCTC
>APFE031278582.1:0-11081 GCA_000404065.3 Pinus taeda
GGCATGACCTAGGTTCAATATCAAGAGTACATCATTGATGAGAAGGGTGTGCATGTGGATCCAACCAGGATACAAGTCATTCGGGATTGAACAGCCCCATCTACTCTAATAAACCTCCGTAGCTTTCTAGGTCTTGTCAATTTCTACCGCAGGTTCATGTTGGGGTTCTCTCATATCTCCCGGCCTTTAAGTTAAGTCACCAAGGGTGGAGCAAAAGCAAATTATTTTTTGTCTGAAACCTAACAGAAAGCATTTCTTGAGTTGAAGCATCACCTCTACGTTTCACTAGTGCTCACATTACCAGGCCTGCAACAACAATTTGAATTTGAGACAGACACGTCCAATTATGTTATTGGTGCAATTCTTACTTAGCATGGGCATCCAATGGCTTATCACAGTGAGACACTTTCAGACACAGTTTGAAAGTATACCACTTATGACAAATAAATGTATTCTATTTTGCAAGCTCGTCGTTAATGGAAGAATTACATTACGGGGAAGGAAATAGCCATTCACACAGATCATTGACCCTGGCAGTTCATACAAACACAAGGGAAGTTGCAGAATGATTGCCATCAGAAATGGTGCACATACCTGCAACAATTCCATTTGTACATTAAGTACAAGACGGTAATCACCAATAATTTTGTAGACTGCCTCAGCCAAACACCAGTCATGGCGTTGATAACTTTGCTCGAATCTTGTGAGAATGAGACTTCGGTGTGGTCGCATCTTTATGAGAGCGATCCAGAATTCGGTAACACATACCAGACACTCCTAAAAGGTAAGCAAGTTCAAAATTTTAACTCCAGGATGCACTATTAAGCCACTAGGGACACATTTGTGTTCCTTCAAGTGAGAATTCGAAGATGATTTGGGAGGTGCACTAGAGTCAGGTCACTAGATATTTCGGAGTAGATAAAATTGTGGCAGTACTACAAAAGTATTTTTATTGGCCAAACGTTCATCGAGATAATGGGATCTACATTAAATCTTGCACTGCCTGTGTCATTTCCAAACCAACCATCAAGAATCAAGGCCTATATACTCATATGCCAACTCCTACTCAATCTTGGGAATCCATCTCCATGGATAAAATGGCGGGCCTTCCCTCTACTAAGCACAAGAATGATTGCGTTTTCATGATCATCGAAAAATTCTCTAAGATGGTCGTTATGGCATCCTGTAAGAAGAATATCACAACAGAGGCCACTACTAAGCCCTTCTTTGAGCGAGTGTGGGTACACTTTGGGATCCCATAGTCAATTGTCTCTGATTGGGACATCAAATTCCTAAGTGAATTTTTGTCAAGTCTTTAATTGATGCTAGATACCAAAATCACTAAGTCCACGACTTTCCATCTCCAAACTGATGGCCAAACAGAAGTCGTCAACATGATGATCATACACATTATGAACATGTACAACTTGAAGCATCCACGCACATGGGATGAAATCCTCCCCTATGTCCAACATAGATACAATAGAGCTCTCCATGCCTCAAACGGCCACAACCCCTTTCAAGTAGGGCTGGGATTTCAGCCATTATGTCCCATTGATGTGGTCATAGCATTTGTAGGTACTCAGGCATATTCGGCTCATGTCCAGTCCGAAGATGACAGGACTAACAACTTCATTGAGTGCATTCAACACATCCTTGAGTAGGTTCATGATCTATTTGACAGAGCCAATGCTAAGTACAAGTAGATCCATGATCAACATCAGGTGTCGCAGAAGTTTTAGGTGGGTGATAAAGTTTAGCTACATTTGGAGAAGCATCCCCTCACTGGACTCCATCTAAAGCTTTTCCCACTCTCATATGGGCCATACATTATCACCAAGGTTGTAGGGAACAATGCCTTTGAGCTCAACATTCTAGCGTTCCTTGGCTTGCACCCACTGTTTAATGTAGATTGCCTTCAGCCATACTCTCCAGCATTGTTGGACACACCTGACATTGCAGAACAAATCACACTAACAGATCTAAACCTAGACTACATGGAACATGCCACAACTGATCGGATCATGGACACATAGATCAAGGACACTCACCATCAAAAGATCCAACTATATCTAGTTGTCAAAGTTGGTCAACTCTTGCACCAAGGCAAGTGGCTCACCAAGGACCAAGTTTAGTAGAAGTTTCCCCATCTCATGGAGGCACTCAATGCAATAAGGACCATTTCTTCCTAATGGGGGAGTTCTAATCCAAGTGGATATTGGTGTAAAACCTCCTATTCCAGTTGACCCATTAATACTGTCTCTTTCAATTTTATACTTTCCTTAATTATAGCACAATTTACTATTTTTTGCAGTTTTTAGGGTCCTGGACTTCTGGAGCTATTTTGAGGCCCTAAACGATGTTTTTAGGGAAAATGGAGAGACTGGAAAAGTCCCAAAACTATTTCCTCAGAATTCTCAACCTACTTTTTGAGATCTTCAAAACGAGGTATTATGATACCCAAATGAAGATCGTATGCCAAAGTTATGACCCTGGGAAATTGATGTACCAATTTACCGAAACAAGGCCCACAATTTTGGTGCTTCATCTCCTAGGGTTAGGCTTCTGGATGTTTAGGGTTTTCCATTGTTTCTCAATAATAAATAGGCCTTGGAGATTCATTATAACACAATTCAGAGGCATGTAGGAACCACATATGTTCTCGGAGATAAGCTAACATTGCCCGAGCTAATTTATTTCCATTTCTTTTGTAAGCATATTTCAGTATTATGATATTCATGAAATGAAGTGTTATTTCTGACGTATTTATGTATATATCATTATATTTGTAATTTGGTGTGTTCCTATTTAAGTTTGGATCAATAAAGACCTCATTAATAAAAAGGATTTTGAGGATCAGTTCACAACTTTTGTATGTTTGAGCTTTTGTTAGTTTAGTTTTGGAGCTCTCTCTCTCTATTCTCTCTACTCTCTCATACTCTTGCACACTTAGAGCATTCGCATAGCACTATACCATCGGATAAAGGAAGGCAAAGGAAGGGAATGAAATCAAAGGAAAGAAAAGATGAAGTAAGGAAGAGTTGGATCTAGTTGCTAGCATGGGATTAATTTCATGTCTCGAGTTGCATATATGATTTCATTGCTAGTTTTGGCATCCATGGTACATGCATGTGTGTATTTGGCTCTTTTTTTGCCATGGGAATGGGTTTTTCCAGGTGTGACAGTGGTTTCAGCCTTGCCTTGCCATTTCTAGATAGCCATGGTGTGATGGGTTTATTTTACTTTACTGAGATGGATTGTGGAATGGTTTCTAAACTGAGTGGGGTGGATTTAGGAAAATTCCCAAAGGCCTAGGAATCCCTTGACTGGTAATGGCAGGATACATGGTAAATATTGAGGGTGGAGATGGGAAAATTCCTCACGGTTTAGATGGATATATATCGAGGCATCCATGCTTGTTTAGGGCCTATTGATCCCTTGAAAAGTATATGGTGCGATTGAGGTAAATCTTGTAGCGTATGTTTCTTCATTTGAGCCTAGGAATCCTAAACTCGTGGTGAGATACACAGTATATCCTAGTTTCAAAGATGAGGGTTCGAGCCTAGGAATCCCTTGACTGGTAATAGAAAGATACACGGTAAAGACTAGGAATCCCTGGTTGGTTTTGTTGTGAGTACCACATCCATGCTTGGAATATGGCATGAGGGTGACTGGCTTAAAGAAATATTTGGTTCAACCCAATCTATGGCAGGTGGTACGTTGAAGTCCCTAACTTGGTTGGCTTTTGAATATGTTAATAAGAGAACTTTTCCCTTGTATTTCATGAGTAAATGTACTTATTACTATGTGTTTTTAATGGATGTTATATCATGTTATTATGTTGGTTATAAGCATGGTTTATGGCAGACTTTAGTTATGGATCTCATCTTGTTTTGTTTAGTAAATGAAATTTTAGTGAATTTGTGACCTAATAGATGATAATTCAATTGTTGTGAGAGGGAATCAAACTTTCTTGACGAATCTAGGATAAATATGAGGCTTCTATGTTCAGACATATTTTTATGACCTATACATTACATGTTCATGATGTGTTTGATGAAATTCCTATGATGGTTAGTATGAGTCAGGTTAGGTCCTTGTTAAAGTTTTTCATTAGTGACCTTGTTTCCTTGTTATTTATCATCTCTGAGTATTTCATTAATTTCTAGGCAGAGGCTTGGGTCATAGCCCTGGAAAAGTGGCTTAAATTCGGGGGTCTTTGACACATAACTGGCTATAAAATACCACATTCGCTAGGAAGCAGGGCTGTGGGAGTGACTGGAGGGTTTCAATCACATGGAGACCTTGTCATGGGAGTGACTAGGGATTTAGTTAATGAAAGGCTAAGTTAACTAAGGGTATGGGCACCTGGAGTGGTTGGTTAGCTCCTGGGGGTCTTGTAGCACCTAAGGGAGGTTTGCAAAGTGTTGGTTCATCGGTTCCACTTCCTTAAGGTGTTATAGGAGGTCGAATCATATCATAGTAACTCTTTGTCACAAATTTACCCTAGTGGACTGGTAAGCTTGGGTAAGTGTAGGAGGAGGGTGTTACATTTTCCATGCCGCTTACATTTATCTAAAATTAATATAAACCATCATTATTATGCAAGAATGACTCTTTGACAAAACCTGTCAGTTCCAATGGAATTAACATCTATATATAAATATTGGATTGACCATGGGCATCTCACATATTCATGTATACATAAAGTTAAGACCATAGAACTTCCCTTATGACATTCTCATGGCTACCATGTCGCTTGTTGGGTAGCTGAGGCCTTGCGTAATCATTTTGGGGCTCAAGTCCCACAATTTTGGGTAACAGTATGGTAAAGGTTCCGCGAGGTGCGCGGAGCACAAATTGTAATGAGTCAAGTCAAAGGGTTGTCTGTCTGAAAATAATGCAGGGAAAAAGAAAGTGAGTTGGCCTACCCATGGTTTATGGACCATGGGAATGTATCAATAGAGAAAGGCTCTAAGGTTAGAAGTCAGTTTTTGGTTTTGATCTTGAATGTTATGGGTGTATGAAGGCAATATTCTCTCTACGTCTGTAAGTCTGAGTCGAGGGTGTTAGTAGATAGGTAGTGGCTCTGAAACTGTGTGCACAAAGGCCAGGTAGAGTCGACAGTTGTGTGCGCAGATCCCTACAATTGAGTGCACAAGACACATCTGGTTGTATTGACAGAAGATAAATAAAAATAAGAGTTTCTGAATCAGTTGTGTGTTTTATCGCAAATATATATGTTTGCTTATGTTCTGAATTTATGCTTATTCATGATTATGTGCACTAGTTAGTATTGTTAAATTCTTTCTTAAAGACTGTAGGTTAGACTTGTAATAAACTCATTAATAATAAAACGCAATAGCCTAGATCTATGCAAAAGCCTGACAACAGTGGAGAGTGGCGCGAGGCCGCATATCCATTCATGACCAATCCAGACCACATCAAGACATCCCCAGGGTATGGAAACCTGGTTCCAGTACCCTCCCCTACTACCTCAATTGATACTTCAATTTGTGCTCCGTGGACTATTGTCGAAAGGGCCGGTATTGCAGGATTTGTTTGGCTAAATCACTTCTGAACTTGGGTCAAGCCCCAATAAGCCAACAAATGGTTTCATTTCTAGGACCGGGATTTGCCTAAGGGATGTCTAATGTCGGAACGTTAGAACCCTACGAAGAAAGAACTTGAAGATTGGTTGGATCAGAAGCTTCATGAGTTCGTGGTACAGGAAAACAGAAATCCGCGAATATCTGAGGAAAGGTGGCTGGATCACTACATATACACGGAACTCCATGAGATCTTCTTCACATCCTTCTCAACGGAACTGTATGAGTGGATCTCAAGGCTAGTTGACAGTTAGGGAAGGTGAAGATTTGAACAAATGATCGTGTGGACTCTAGAGTTGGTACGTAAGCTAGAAGCATCTGAATATAAAATCGCAAGGGATGTAGATCACTAGTTGGATCAGATAATAGGAGGGTTTATCACTGAGTTCGTGGTAGACACAACTATGAGTTACAATGAAGAAGAAAGGTGCTTTCTCCAAGGACCATGGGGTAAGTACATCAAATCATTGAATACTTGGTTTAAAATGTTGTTATGTGAAAAACGGGTTATGCGCATCCATTGATGTCTGGGGTAACACGAAGCGGAAGAGGCTACTAAGGGACCGAAGGATTAGAGAAGAGTCCTCTAATTTCACTTTTGTGAGAAAGCGAGGAGGAGCTCGCAAGGTTCTCTCTAAGAAGCACAATCGGGTTTATAAAGTAGGGCATTCCACTGATACCACTGCCATCCACGCCACCACCTACTTCACCTACTTCAAACCCCTCTTCACCTACCCGACCTCTGCCACCACCGAGGGTTGGAATGGCGAGTGCGATCAAGTTGCTTGTATTTAGAGGCATAGGAAATGAAGAACCAGATTAGTTTTGGGCTATATGGGAAGCCCAAGGTGTAACAGATGATAACATCAAAAAGGCCACTCTGGTAAGCGTGCTACAGGATCGCGTGTTGGAATGGTATATAAAGTACTATATCGATCACCCGAATGCAGGAATAACGATGATCTAGGATGCATTGAAAAAAGAATTTAGCTGGAAAAAATAGGAGACGCAGATGATCATTGGGTTCAAAGACATCGTGATATTGCGAGGAAAAACTCTATGGGATCTAGATCAAAGATTGAAGAGTACGATTCATGAGGCTAACATGACGTTGAAAGACACATAGCACTGTGCATGGTTTGTGGCGTCTTTGACACCCCATCTGAGGACAGCACTGTCACAGCAAAAGATCTCAACCTGAGCTGAAGCATTAGAGATAGCAATACGATTTCATGAAACTCCAATACAGGATCTGGTGTTCGTAGTTCAACAAGTCCATCTGCAACTACAAATCCTATGCTTAGAAATGCAAAGTTTGAAGTAAGGTAGGGTGACCCGATCCAAGGCGCGTGAAGAAGTGTGGTGTATCAACTGCAAAGGCCAAGGTCACGAAAATGATCACTACCCCATACTCGTGAACTATCTGGCGGGAGGAGGGTTGATACCATTAAGGCTGCAGGTACAAACAGGGCGACGTCTGGTGCCCACGCTCTGGTGTGTAATTTGTCAAGTAGGAGGAAAGCATGCAATAGACAATTGTCACCTCTTGCAGAAGTATACCCAGACCCTGTAGCAGATATATTGAAACTTCTGTAGGTTAGTGGGTCACAAAGAGCAAACCTGTCGAAGCTATGAGCTAATGATGGAGAGAACCCCAACCTATCGAATGTAGAATGAGATGCGAGGTTTCGACCCAGCCATGGAGCCATGCGGTGGATTCCAAGGACGCGGACAAGGGAGAGTAGGAGTGGGACCTAGACGAGGGCGTAGACAGCTGATCTATTATAATTGCGAAGGGTCAAGGCACTACGCTCGCGATTGTGCTAACCCAACGAGAATATCTTATCCATACAGTGAGCAGTTTGACCATGAAATGGTAGATTGTCCAATGTTGATCGCCAAAATGCATGAAAGGGGGTGCTATAGCCTACTCCAACTCAAAATATCCAAATGATGAGATTTGAACCACGCAAAGAGGACCCAAGCGTAAACATGGTACCAAGGAGCGGCACAACTACAGGGGTAGATGCGAGGAAACAACCCAAAGAAGATGTGAAGGATCGCGATGCTCCTACAAAGGTGTTACACAGTAATTTGTCACCGTTGGTCACCGTCCCTGTTACCCTTGTTTTTGTACATTGGAGGAAACATTTATGGACCTGTGACCAGTGACATAACCTAAAAAAACTTGCATTATGTTTCCCTGAGTATGTACTTCATGATCCCTGAAGACACCTTTTGCAAATTATCCCTAAAAAGTGCCCTTTCTCCATTGGCGCAGGTACACAGTGTCTTACCTGTGGCAATGACTTAGATCCTCAAAAGGGGGCACGCCCATTGGCGCTCTATCCTAGAGCAACACCCACGCCACCTAAATTTGGCAATGATGTTTAGCCAACGCACACTCATATGTTTTTTCCTCTCTTGTCATGAAGTTCTATGAGGGAAAAATCCTCAAGGTAGAGGTCGAAAGTCATTTTTTATCCATGACAACTATGCTGAGTGGCTTTTCAGGGATAATGCCAATCCACAATGGGTGTCCTGGTACAATGTATCTTCCTCCCTTCTCCATCTATAAATAACTGTCCTCATGCATTAAACAAGCTAGTTTTGCTAGAGTCTTTGTGAGTGCTGAAGTAATGCTAGAGTGCTAGCAAGAATTGTGAAGCATAGGGAGGTTATGCTGTCGGAATTCTGAGAGAGGGAATGTCTTTTGGAAGGCGTATTTAGCTGCTCGCCCAGTCAAAGAATAGGTTCAACGTCAGAACCTTGGTTGTATCTTTCTCTGTTTTTACTCATTAATAGACGACTATCATTATGGTTCCACTCATGTGTCTTTATAATGATGTTTGAGTTATATCTTTTTTGACTGATATATAGTTGCATCTATTGGATTTTATGCTTTGATATTTTGTCATTCTTTGCATGTGCAGGTGTCCGTTCACGGAGGATCATGGATTGTGACCAGTCGAGCGAAAGAAACGGGAGCGATGATCTTCTACAAGTATTGTGTTTTGGAATCCGGTAGGCATCATCATCGATCTCTGATTTGCAAGTAGAACCTGCGTGTTGCGTTGTTGTGATTGTTGCTAGACCCTGTTGGGTTAGTGATCGCATCTGTCCGCAGAGGGGATTTCTAGTTCAACAATTTGGCGACTCCACTGGGGAGAAGCTTGTTGTTTGATTTTGTTGTTTGATTTGTAAACTTTAGACGGAGCCTGAAGTACGGCCAGATAGCCTTCGAAACACTATTGCTTTGCAGTAGTGAAGCAGATCAAAGCCACTTCAGTCAATCTCCGGTTTGGTTTACGGACTGAACAATTTCAACTTTGTCTTGCATGTTAATTTTCCTCTTGTTTGCTGGCTTGGATAGCTTTCTGGATTGAATTTCTTGTTGTTTCTTGCTTAATAGCCTTTCTAGATACTGTAAACCAAGCTTTGGACTACCTGTTTTGTTTTTTTACTTGGAAAACTCTATTAGCGCGGTTTTTCTTCTGACAGTCGCGCCAATTGGCACCTGTTGCTAACTGACAACCCGCGCCAATCCCCTTTATAGCTCGAGTTACAGCCTGACAGTCACGCCAGACCTGTTAACCTTTTCAGTTAGCTTGTTTGCCAGCCTTCTGAGCTTGGATTTGTATCTTGCTATATCTTTTGCAGCTTCTAGAAGTGTGTTGGACCTTTGTGTGACTGGTTGTTATTTTTCATCCTTCAGTTGTTTGCTTATTTCTATCAATTTTATATCTTAGCCCTAGTGGCTTTGCATGTCGAGCCTTCTGTGGGAAATTGTGGTTTGGTAATCCAGTCAGATTTTTGGTTGTTTTCCGCACTCATCTAGTGGTTGTGTAAGTTGGTATTCTATGCTTCAAGTGATTCACTTCTAGCTTGTTTGATTTCCTTTGATCATTACTTGAAGGTTTGTCTCAGTCTCTTCACAATTTTGCATCTTTTTGCTTTTGTTTTTGCAAAAAAATTTCCCCCTCATTCGCCGGGGGGCTAAATTGTGTATGAGTGTTAATCGCCTTTGAGTGTTTTTATTTTTGATTTTTGGAAATCTCACCCAATTTGCTTGATTTGCACTTGGCTGGTTCTTAGATTACATTAGAATCATCTTGTGTTTGAGAATTCTCTTGCATAGATCGCACGTGCATAATTAGATTTCTCATTTGTGCATAGATTACATTTGCACACTTTTCAAGTGAATTGTGCATAATCACCTTTATTATTCCTTTATTCCTTTTGCTTGGTGTAGCTATCTCTCAAAATCATTTTAAGTGCTTTGCGCCATTGAAAAGAAAATCAAACTAATATCTTTTGCGTTCAATAGTCAAAAAGGAACAAAACATTTCGCTGATTTGTATTTTCAAAAGAAAAGTTTTGTTTCCTTGCCATTAGCTGCATTAGATTGTTTGATTGCTTGTGTTCATTTGGTGTGATCGAAAAATTCCTGACCTTCTCATAGTTAGAATTCATCAAACCAAAATGGTATTCTTTGGCATGTAGTTTGCATTTAAGTGATTGTGAGAGATCTTACGGTAGGACCTGAAACCGAAACATAATTGAAGATAAACTGTAAAATAAATTGAATGAACCTAACAACGCATTGGAACTTAACGCACATATTCTAGAGGTCTAGGTTAGAGACGTGTTCCGGCGTCTTTAAACCTAATAGCTTACCATTGAGTGGTTGGGTGATTCCTCCACGGTGAAACGAAAGGTGCCAGTACGGATTGTGCTCCCACGTACCGTCGCGTATATATTGGGAGACCCCTATAGACTTGCAAACTTTTATCCATAGGAAGCCGAGTCTGCCGCCCTACAAGCCGTAATGCACTGAACATAGCATTCGGGAAGATTGACTGCAGTACGGGAAGTCCTTGGTTTTACGATTGCCAAGGTGTATAAAGCAGTTTTACGGGTTGCTTGGTAAACCTTTTGCTTAGAATCTCCAGAGCAGTCACTTTTGATCCTTTTCAGACTCTCTAAAAGAAAAGGTGTAAGTGAGCGTCTTGTCACTTCGTGCTCATTAAACATTCGAAGTAGATAGAGTCATCTTTTCGTCCTTTTCTCGACTCTCGAAACATGAAAAGGTCAAGTTCAGTTCCTGCGTCTTAAAATTTATTTGGCCACGATAACATTACCTGGTTAGATCTTGTGTGTGTTAGTTTGGGTAGGATTCTTTTTGTTTCCTATGGCAACTTTTCCTGGGTTCACCAACCTAAGTTCCCCTCCTGATGGGAACCCTATTCATTTCCCTCCTCTTGGGAATGTTGGTGCTCCTTATATGGCGACATTATCCCTTCCAGGGTTAATAGTCGAGTTGCCTGTTTGGTTGTTTTCAACCTCTTTGGTCCCTACCGTGTCGGCTAATGCTTCATCAATCCCTCCACCTGCACAACACCATGTTGAACCTAAGGTGGACCTCTCTCCTTCGACCCCTACTTCTACGTCTCCTTCTTGTACTTCGCCTGG